>NIVC01002489.1:0-26665 GCA_002269645.1 Macrostomum lignano | reverse complement strand
AGGGATTTTCGGGGGGGAACAAAGACCTATATTTTGCCTCCGGCCCTCCCTCCGCCCCGCCCCGCTTAAGCTTCCTCCTGCGCAATATTTGGCTTTTAGAGAGGGGAAGAAGGGGCCAAATCAAGTGGGGAAGGCGCGGGCGAAGACCGGAATAGAATTATCCCATAGGTCCTGCATGCTAATATGTACGAGCGTATTTTGGGGAGAAAAATCCCCCATGGGAATTGGCGCCGCCTGCTTTGAGCCGAGCTCAGCTCATTATGCACCAACGAGCTTCATTTGTGCCTGCTTTGATAGCTGGATGGAAACGGACTACCTCTGCTGAAGCCGAATCAGCTTTGCCGTGCGTGAGCGGATTGCGGCTTGGATTTCCCCTGCGCTGCGGTGCAGTCCTGCCGCCTGTCTGCTTGTGTGCCGCCTGTCTGCTTCTGTGCCTCCTGTCTGCTTGTGTGCCTCCTGTCTGCTTCTGTGCGCCTGTCTGCTTGTGTGCCTCCTGTCTGCTTCTGTGCCGCCTGTCTGCTTCTGTGCCTCCTGTCTGCTTCTGTGCCTCCTGTCTGCTTCTGTGCCGCCTGTCTGCTTCTGTGCCGCCTGTCTGCTTGTGTGCCTCCTGTCTGCTTGTGTGCCTCCTGTCTGCTTCTGTGCCGCCTGTCTGCTTGTGTGCCTCCTGTCTGCTTCTGTGCCGCCTGTCTGCTTCTGTGCCTCCTGTCTGCTTCTGTGCCTCCTGTCTGCTTCTGTGCCGCCTGTCTGCTTCTGTGCCGCCTGTCTGCTTCTGTGCCGCCTGTCTGCTTGTGTGCCTCCTGTCTGCTTGTGTGCCTCCTGTCTGCTTCTGTGCCGCCTGTCTGCTTGTGTGCCTCCTGTCTGCTTCTGTGCCGCCTGTCTGCTTCTGTGCCTCCTGTCTGCTTCTGTGCCTCCTGTCTGCTTCTGTGCCGCCTGTCTGCTTCTGTGCCGCCTGTCTGCTTCTGTGCCGCCTGTCTGCTTGTGTGCCTCCTGTCTGCTTGTGTGCCTCCTGTCTGCTTCTGTGCCGCCTGTCTGCTTGTGTGCCTCCTGTCTGCTTGTGTGCCTCCTGTCTGCTTGTGTGCCTCCTGTCTGCTTCTGTGCCGCCTGTCTGCTTGTGTGCCTCCTGTCTGCTTCTGTGCCTCCTGTCTGCTTCTGTGCCGCCTGTCTGCTTGTGTGCCTCCTGTCTGCTTCTGTGCCGCCTGTCTGCTTCTGTGCCGCCTGTCTGCTTCTGTCTGCGATTCTGTCTGTCTGAAATTCTGTCTGTCTGTCTGCAATTTTGTCTGTATGCAATTCTCTGTCTGCAATTCTGTCTGTCTGTAATTCTCTGTCTGTCTGCAATTCTGTCTGTCTGTCTGCAATTCTGTCTGACTGTCTGACTGTCTGTCTGTCTGTCTGTCTGTCTGTCTGTCTGCAATTCTGTCTGTCTGCCTGCAATTCTGTCTGACTGTCTGCAATTCTGTCTCTCTGCAATTCTGTCTGTCTTGGCTTCCTCAGAGATTCGTCATTAGCTGAACTGAGACAACCCTTAGCGCAACCAAGTCGAATTTATCAACCTGTTCTACTCCTTACTCGCCTTAGTAACAATTTCTAATAATTTGAGAAATCATTAACATTTCTAAAATTCAACAGCTCAAGCGTAAGATCTTGAAACTACAAGAATTAATTTTAATAAGTTAGGCGACTAATAAGTTTTCTCTGACCATTGTTGACAATAGATTGATTGTAATGATGACAATCGGAACCAGTTAACGAGGCAAGAGCTGGATTGATATAAGAAAGCGATTGAGCCAATCTATGCTGGAACAATAGTTAAGTATGGCCTATATTATACACGTATAGCTAAGATATGTCATTATAGGGTATTGGCATACACCATGTAATTCCATGACACTGTTCAAACACCACTAAAGTATTGCGTAATAACTCCTAATTATTAACTGGGTGGGGGGCGCCCAACGTTAGCCTGTCTTGCTGACAGGCGGTTCCTGAAAACTCGGCAGTCACCTCACTGCACACTGTAGTTCACCTAAGCAATGTTTTGTCAAATATATTGTAGAATCTGGCTGGCTTTAAATAAAACTAGGTACTGGGGGACATCACAAACCCGAAATATCACAAACCCGAAATATCACAAACCCGAAATATCACAAATCCGAAATATCACAAACCCGAAATGTCACAAACCAGAAATATCACAAACCCGAAATATCACAAACCCGAAATATCACAAACCCGAAATGTCACAAACCCGAAATATCACAAACCCGATATATCACAAACCCGAAATATCACAAACCCGAAATATCACAAACCCGAAATATCACAAACCCGAAATATCACAAACCCGAAATATCACAAACCCGAAATGTCACAAACCAGAAATATCACAAACCCGAAATGTCACAAACCCGAAATATCACAAACCCGAAATGTCATAAACCCGATATATCACAAACCCGAAATATCACAAACCCGAAATATCACAAACCCGAAATATCACAAACCCGAAATATCACAAACCCGAGTGTCACAAACCAGAAATATCACAAACCCGAAATGTCACAAACCCGAAATATCACAAACCCGAAATGTCACAAACCCGAAATATCACAAACCCGAAATATCACAAACCCGAAATATCACAAACCCGAAATGTCACAAACCAGAAATATCACAAGCCCGAAATATCACAAACCAGAAATATCACAAACTCGAAATATCACAAACCCGAAATGTCACAAACCAGAAATATCACGAACCCAAAATATCACAAACCCGAAATGTCACAAACCAGAAATATCACAAACCCGAAATATCACAAACCCGAAATATCATAAACCCGAATTACCATAACTCCGAAAACCAAAATAGTGATGGACATTGCTAGAACTTTCGGAGTTATTGATATTTCGGGTTTATGATGGGCGTTGCTATTTTGTTTTTCGGAGTTATGATATATCGGGCTTGTGATATTTCGGGTTTATGATGGGAAATGTTTTCGGAGTTGTGATTTTTCGGGCGTATGATGCCGACCCACCGAAATTTTCCTGCCTACCCTTCCCACTTTTTACAGCATAGAAAAAATATTTATGTGCCTAGACTAAAACTGGCTTTCGTGCACAAATAATGCCACTTAAGTCAGTAGAGAGATTTAGCATGCACGGAAATCAGCATGGAATGTCACGGAAATTAGCATGCAAGTTAGAATACAAAAACCTCTTAATCATAAAACTAGCTTAAGAATCTGTAAAAAATATTTGGAAATCGTGTGTTGTATTACGAGCCAGTGAAACATTTAACTTAAAGTTGAATTAGTCACATTAATTGTTCGGAGATATTGTTAAACACTGCCTTTAAAATCTTCAATGCTGTTTTTTTAATAATTGCTTTACGAAAACGAAGGTTTCATTCAGGTTGTAGAAAATATTTCTATATAATCTAAGCTATGCCGCCTACAATCCTCAGCTCTGGTTTCTCTTCATTCCACGATTAAATCTTTCGCCTTTTACTAAAGATTTCCGTGGAGGGATACTCTTAGGAGAATTCTCTAGTTTTTGCAGGCCTTTCCTAGAAAGGCTTATTAGAAATAGAATAGTTTAGACTAGCCTAGCTTAGCTCTTAAAAGTACTTTAGTTAGCCTTCCATTCCACTGTACATTTGTTTTTATCTCTACCCCACCCCTAGTCTTATCTTGCAGTCGCCCCACCCCTCTCAGCGAGCGCACTTTGTGTGCCTCCTGTCTCATTAGTAGTTGTCTAGTTTAGTTTAGTGTGAGTGCACCCAAATAATCACGCCATATGGCTGCAAATCGCGCCAGCGCTAAAAAGATGGACTGCCGGCCCTCTCTTGAGTAGGGATTCCAAAATCCCGACATTTTACAATCCCGGGATTGAATAGTCCCGAAATCCCGATGCTGTTGAAATCCCGGGATTCAAAATCCCGGAATCCCGGTGCTTTTGCAATCCCGGGATTAAAAATCCCGGGATTCGATTCCCAAAAAAATCCCGGGATTCAAATCCCGGATTTTTGGCCCCAATCCCGGGATCCCGGGATCCCGGGATTGGAATCCCTAAATTGCTAGACGGACTGTGCGGCGTGCCGCGTGCAGTAGTCATGGTCTCGCGACTCTCAGAGTCTCAGGGCCTTTTCATATTACCAATTCCAGAACCAGAATCGGTTCGGAATTCCAAGAAAAACAGCAGTATAACTATTAAACTCTGTTAATATTTGACTGCCTTAACAGCCTCACTTAGCACAATTTTTCACTTTCTTCTTGGCGACTGTCATTCAATAATAAAAACTTTATAGCACGTATCTCCCTCTAGTTATGGAGACAAAAAGTTATACTTCACAAATTGGTTCTTGTTCTGGAACCAGAGCAAGCAATATGAAAAGGCCCTCAGTCTCGTCTCGTGGTAGAAAACGAAAAAAAGTTAAAATTATCTATAATTTACAGTTCACATTAACAATTTTTAGCTCAATTAGGACAGGAGCTTTGCAAATGTTTAACGTTTCATTGAGAAACAGCAAAAACAAATAAATGTTTTATTATTCAAATAAACGTTTAGACTTTAAATTATCTAATTTAGGCATTGAAAGGTCGTTCTAATCCCGGACCAATCCCGGGATTAAGGCCTTGAAATCCCGGGATCCCGATCCCGGTCTTTTGCAATCCCGGGATTAAAAATCCCGGGATTCGATTCCCAAAAAAATCCCGGGATTCAAATCCCGGATTTTTGGCCCCAATCCCGGGATCCCGGGATCCCGGGATCCCGGGATTGGAATCCCTACTCTTGAGCACCGGTATCGTCCGAACGAAGCCTACGGTCGCCAGCTTCTTGGACTGACGCCGACAGCTGAGCCATCGACTGCGAGCCCGCCGCCAGCAGGCCTGATGCGAGCTCGACGCAGTCTGGAAGGCCGCCACTCGATCAGCCCACCGGCCGGCGAGCTCTTGCGCAACGCAGAGGAGATCCTGCGAGAGAATGAGCAGCTGCCGGAGGCTGCAGGCGCAGAGGCAGAGCAGCGCATGTCTCTCGACTGCGACGAGCCAGGCCAGACAAGCGCCCTGCCATCCAACGAGGCCGCAGCAACCACCGAGCCACCAACTGCCGAGTCCAGCGAGCTCAGTGCGGCAGCGGCAGCGCCGACGTCTGAGGAGCGCCAGCAATCGGCTGCAGACCAGGCCTCGACGCTGCCAAAGCCCCCTGCCGAGCAACTGGACGCTGACATCAGTCAAATCATCTTCCCTGATGAGCCTGACTTGACTGACTGTCAGCAGACGATCTACGCTAGCGACAGCACCATCATCTATGCGCCCAAGTTCCTGAGCGAGGTCGCGGACCAAGTCTACGAGCGCCTGATCACCGACCTGCTGCCTCAAGCCTTTCAGCATCGTCCGAGTGAGCAGCGCCGCGTCTACTGGATCGGCCCGTCGTACACCTACAGCGGGGTTGAGCTGAAGGAAAATCTAAACTGGCATCAGGTAATTGAAGACATTCGTGACTTCATTTACCATGATACCCAGTTCGATGTCCCGAAGTTCAACTCCGTGTTGGTGAACTTCTACACCGAGCCGGGAGACCGGATTCCCTGGCACTCGGACGATGAGGATGAGCTCGGCGACAGGCCGACGATCGCGACCGTGTCCTTCGGCGCTGAGCGGCTGTTCATGCTGCGCCGTCGGGACGGCAACGTGACGCACCGCTTTCCAACGCTGCCAGGCTCGCTGATTCTGATGGCAGGAAACTGCCAGAAACGCCTGCAGCACCAGGTGCCCGCCGCCCACTCTCAGAATGGCGTCCGCATCTCGCTAACATTCCGTGTCACCAAGCCGGAGCTGCGGCGCAAGCGAGCTCTGCCGGATGACCCGACCTACAGCCAGCCGCTCAACGGCGGCCCATTCGGCGACGACCAAGGCGGTCGGGACGACGACCAAGGCGGCCACGACGACGACCAGGGCGGCCGGGGCGACGACAGGCCCCAGGAGCGGCAGGCGACGGCGACGCGAGACCGCGAAGGCGATCGGGGTCGGCGCGGCCGTGGCGGCCACCAGCGAGGCAGGCGAGGAGGTCGCGGCGCGGCGTCCGGTGCGGCGGCGGCTTCGGCGGCTTCCTGGCCGGCCGGTGCGGCGGCGGCTTCGGCGACAAGCGCGCAGGCGGCTGCGGCAGCGCGGCCCTACGCGCAGGTTGCGGCGCGCCCTGCGCCGCCCAGAAGGCCCCAGGCTGCCATCCCGCCGATCGTTTTTGAGGTGCACCGGGACGCGGCCAACAAGCTGATGCAGTTCGTTGCCTGGCTGCAGACCAACTTTGCCGGCGAAGCTAGAGCCGTCAACACTGCGCCGATGGCGAATCAGCCGGCCTATCTCGTGTTCCCAGCGTCGGAGCGGGACTACAACGTCTTCCTGGGCGGCGCGCTGCGCGAGGAGAAGCTGCTCGAGCATCCCGTAAAGCGCCGTCCAGCCCGAGCCCGACCGCTGGACAACAGAACAGGGCCCGACAGAGTGCAGCAGCAGCCGGTACGCACCTTCGTCGCTACTGAGGTGCCCCTCGCATTCTCGGAGGCTGACTTCGCGACCCTGTTGCGCGGCACGCTCAAGCTGGACATTGTCAGCGTCCACAGAATCCGAGCCAGAGCGACTGGAAGGCAACCCAGTTCGTGCGCATCTTCACAAAGTCGGCGATGACCTACGAGAAGTGCCTCCGCGATGGCATCTGCACCGACTTCTTGAAGTTCAACTGCGAGGACAGCCGCACAGACGAGCCGGTCCGCGCTCTGCAATGCCAGCGCTGCCAGGAGTTCGGCCACCGCGCTGCTCAGTGTCGGGGGCAGCAGCGCTGCCGGATTTGCGGCGGCCAGCATTCCTGGAAGGAGTGCCAGCACGAGGGCCCAGCGGTCTGCGCCAACTGCGGCGGCTCGCACCGAACCACCAGTCGAGCCTGCACCGTCGCCAAGGCGGAGCACGACAAGGCGACCAGAGCGGCTGCTGAGGCCAAAGCCGCGGCGCGAGCTGCGGAAGCTGCGGCCGCTGCTGCCCCAGTGTCAAGTGAGACCGACGACGCCGCCGCCGACGACGACTCCGACAGCGGCTGGCTGATCCGCCGAGGCAGGCGCACGGTGCCGGTACCCGCCGCGATCCGGCCGCTTGTCATCGTGACCGATGATGCCAGGAGCGCTCCGGCGGCAGAGACCGAGTCTGATGTCAATGCGACTGCTCCGTCAGCTGATGCCGGCCAGGCGGTGCAGCTGCAGCTTAGTGACTTTATGTCGGTGGTGAGCATGCTGTTGCCCCTGATCACCCGCTCTCTGACTCAAGTGGTTGTGCAGGCCCTGTCCCGACCGCCTGGGGAGGTCCTCACTGTGGAATCAACCAGTAAAATGGTTGAGGACATTGTGCGGGCTGCACTCCAGGAAGTGCCGGGCATGGCTGGCGACCACTGAGTCCTAGTCTCAGGCAGCTAAACTCAAGACTTGAATTGAAACTTCAGTGCGTTAACTGTAGACTCAAACAATCAAACCACAGCCCTGAAGATTATGCATTTAAACTGCAGGGGATTCAACCCGAAAATCAGAGAGCTGACACAGTGGGTCGTCAGTCAGGAGCTAGACATTGCCCTCTTCTCTGAGACCATTCTCAAAAGTTGTCACACTGTCCAGATTCCCGGGTACTCCATCATTCGGTATGATACCCCGCAAGTCAAACGCGGGCTTCTCCTTGCCCACTCTCCTCGCGTCAAACTCACAAATGTGCGCTTGCAGTATGACAATGTCAACCATGAAGCCATCTCTTGCACCGTGAGCTTGTCTGACAACTCTGGTCCTGACTTCAATCTGCTCTGGTGTACAGGTCTCCAGCACCGTATCATCTGAACCTGAACCTACTCAAAAATCTTCTCTCCGTAGGCGCAGTGTGCTCATGGGTGACCTCAATGCCAGACACCGCTTCCTCGGGGTGACAGCAGCAACAACATGGCTGGCTACCAGCTGCACGACTGGCTGTCTGAGGGCCCCACCTCGCCCACCATTCTCAATCAAGCCGGTCAGTTCACCAGACTGGCCACCAAAAACGGGCTGATTTCTAGGAATGTCTTGGACCTCGCCCTGGCCACTGAGGACTTTCTCCCATTTGTGCAGGACTTTGAGGTGGGTCCTGACCTGGGCAGTGACCACTTACCTATAATCCTCACGCTCAATATTCAGTCGAAGAAATGGGCTGGTCCCCCAGACCCAAAAACTTCTCAAAAACAAACTGGGACGAGTTCAGACTCAAAATCAGTGAAGCTTTGAGCTCAGATCAGAATATTAAATTATCAAATGCTGACCAAATCAATGCCGAAGTGGATCACATCACAAAGGCCATTCACACCGTGATTGACTCCACAGTACCAGACTGTGGTGCCAAAAACGCCCTACCCAAGTACATCCTCGACCTGATCAAAGAGCGCAGACGACTCAGACGCCTCTTCTTCAGCACACGGGATCAAAATTTCAAAACCCAAGCAAACCAGCTCGCAAATCGCATAAAGAGAGAAATTAACTCCTTCCAGAATGGAAAGCTCACCAAAGTCTGTGAGAGTATTGTTGAAAACAGCAAGAACAAGAAAGTGAAGAATTTCTGGCATGACACTAAAAAGCTGATGGGCAAATTTAAGCCAACCTCATCCCCAGCCTCACCCTGGGTCAAACAACTGCGCACACAGATCTGGAGAAGGCTAACCTTCTAGCCGAGACTCTGGACTCAAAGATGCGCCCAGTCCCTTCCACATGCGAACAGCTCAAACGTGAGGTGGCCGATGTGGCACAGCTCACCTCATTCTACCCCGTTCCTGAGGGAATCGAACCCATCGAGACCCACCCACTTGATGCTGCATTCTCTGTGGCAGACACAGTGTGGGAACTGGAGCACCTCAGGCCTGATGGAGCACCCGGGCTGGACAAGATTCCCAACTGCGTCCTCAAGCTGGGCTTAGAGGGGGTGGCAATCACGAGACTCACTAACCTCTTCAACGCCTGCTACGGTCGAGGGATTTTCCCCAGCGCCTGGAAGAAAGCTGTGGTGACAATGATCCCCAAGCCGGACAAACCGCCCGAACACCCCAACTCCTACAGACCAATCAGCCTGACCTCATGTCTGGGCAAAGTGTTTGAGAAGCTTATAGCAAAAAGACTCACCAAGCACCTTGAGGATAATAAGACCCTAGGAGATGACCAATGCGCCTACCGCAAAATTCACTCCACGTATGACAACCTGTGCCGTCTGGCACAAGATGTCATGGTAGCAAAGTGCAAAGCTAAAAAGTCCGCTGCAGTCTTCCTGGATGCAGAGGCAGCTTTTGACTCCACCTGGCACGACAAGATCAGGCATAGCATGCTCACCGATGGTTTTCCACCTATGCTCATGCGAATCCTGTCTGACTACCTGCGAGACAGACAGATCCAGGTTCGAATCGAGGGGGCCCTAAGCGATCCCCACACCATCCAGGCTGGCGTCCCTCAGGGAGGCATTCTGAGCCCTCTCCTGTACCTCCTCTTCGTCAGCTCAATGCCGACTCCCACCATCTCAAGCGTCAAACGCAGTCAATTCGCAGACGACATGGCCGTCTGGGCCTCAGCAGACACCTTTGCGGGGCTCCGAACATCCCTTCAAAGCTACCTCAGACGAGTCTTTGACTGGTGCGGTAAACAAGGCATTAGACTGAATGCCGGTAAAAGCAAAGCAATCGCTTTCAACTACAAACCCACTAGGCGCATGGACTTGCGACCCAAACTGTATCTGGGGGACACTGAGGTTCCGTACTGTCAGGAGGTGAAATTCCTGGGTGTCCTCCTTGACCAGAGCCTCTGCCTGAACAAACATGTGGACAACATGGCAGATACCAGCAGAGCCATTGTAATGTCACTGTGCAGAATTGCAAAAATGACTAAGCTGAGTAGCACCACCCTCAGAATGCTGTACAGGGCATACGGAGAAAGCGCTCTCACCTACGGAGCGCCAATCCTGAGCCAAATCTGTGCGACTAACCAAATCAAATTGCAGAAAATTCAAAACCTGGCTCTCCGTATCTGCTATGGTGTGCCATCCTACATCAGCATTGAATACCTGCACAAGCTGGCAGGTATGCCGATGCTCGCAGACAGGGTCAAGCAGCTGGGGGTGGCTTGGCTGCTCAAGATGAGGGCAGCCAAGCTCCACAGCTTCCACATTGAGCCGGAAGCCCCTCGGGCTCCGGGCCGAACCCCTGTCCTCAATGTCCTCTGGGATGCCATGAGGCGTCGGGAAAGAAACAGGGGATTCCCACCCCAGGGTTAGGCTGGCTACCAGCCTTCCAAACCGGAAGTGACCACGCTCTGAAACGCAACTAATAAAACTAAACTTGCTGCCTGAGACAGAGATCGGTTGATCAGTCATTAGGACTGATTAGGTAATCTCTATGTCTCCTCGCGTTTCTTTTTACAATTTTCCCAACTGTGTTTTTTACCCAACTGCTCTACAAATATCACTAATTGCTTTTTTACACCTTTACTATATTCATTCTATTTTTACAACTAAATTCAAATATGCGCTATTGCATTTTAATCTCTATTTTTTTACTTAAATGTCTTGCTTTTACTCTCAATAGGCCTTCAAATATCTAGCACGTATTTTTTAGATGTCCTGTTTTTATTAGATCCCTTCTTTGTGTGGGATTTCCCTCCCCTCTTTTTTATCCCCAAATGCGTGCAAAATACTGCAAAATATTGAAAAATAGTTTTATATATGTATATTTTTAATTTCAATATTCGTATTAAATATTCAAATCGAAATCTTGTAAATATTTTTAATTCTTTCGATCAAATACAAAATATAACTGCGGCAGAGTTCTTCGGAACTGACCCGCGCCGGTTTCGACGGCACCTCGTTTTAACAACAAAGATTTCCGTGGAGGGATACTCTTAGGAGAATTCTCTAGTTTTTGCAGGCCTTTCCTAGAAAGGCTTATTAGAAATAGAATAGTTTAGACTAGCCTAGCTTAGCTCTTAAAAGTACTTTAGTTAGCCTTCCATTCCACTGTACATTTGTTTTTATCTCTACCCCACCCCTAGTCTTATCTTGCAGTCGCCCCACCCCTCTCAGCGAGCGCACTTTGTGTGCCTCCTGACTCATTAGTAGTTGTCTAGTTTAGTTTAGTGTGAGTGCACCCAAATAATCACGCCATATGGCTGCAAATCGCGCCAGCGCTAAAAAGATGGACTGCCGGCCCTCTCTCGAGCACCGGTATCGTCCGAACGAAGCCTACGGTCGCCAGCTTCTTGGACTGACGCCGACAGCTGAGCCATTGACTGCGAGCCCGCCGCCAGCAGGCCAGATGCGAGCTCGACGCAGTCTGGAAGGCCGCCACTCGATCAGCCCACCGGCCGGCGAGCTCTTGCGCAACGCAGAGGAGATCCTGCGAGAGAATGAGCAGCTGCCGGAGGCTGCAGGCGCAGAGGCAGAGCAGCGCATGTCTCTCGACTGCGACGAGCCAGGCCAGACAAGCGCCCTGCCATCCAACGAGGCCGCAGCAACCACCGAGCCACCAACTGCCGAGTCCAGCGAGCTCAGTGCGGCAGCGGCAGCGCCGACGTCTGAGGAGCGCCAGCAATCGGCTGCAGACCAGGCCTCGACGCTGCCAAAGCCCCCTGCCGAGCAACTGGACGCTGACATCAGTCAAATCATCTTCCCTGATGAGCCTGACTTGACTGACTGTCAGCAGACGATCTACGCTAGCGACAGCACCATCATCTATGCGCCCAAGTTCCTGAGCGAGGTCGCGGACCAAGTCTACGAGCGCCTGATCACCGACCTGCTGCCTCAAGCCTTTCAGCATCGTCCGAGTGAGCAGCGCCGCGTCTACTGGATCGGCCCGTCGTACACCTACAGCGGGGTTGAGCTGAAGGAAAATCTAACTGGCATCAGGTAATTGAAGACATTCGTGACTTCATTTACCATGATACCCAGTTCGATGTCCCGAAGTTCAACTCCGTGTTGGTGAACTTCTACACCGAGCCGGGAGACCGGATTCCCTGGCACTCGGACGATGAGGATGAGCTCGGCGACAGGCCGACGATCGCGACCGTGTCCTTCGGTGCTGAGCGGCTGTTCATGCTGCGCCGTCGGGACGGCAACGTGACGCACCGCTTTCCAACGCTGCCAGGCTCGCTGATTCTGATGGCAGGAAACTGCCAGAAACGCCTGCAGCACCAGGTGCCCGCCGCCCACTCTCAGAATGGCGTCCGCATCTCGCTAACATTCCGTGTCACCAAGCCGGAGCTGCGGCGCAAGCGAGCTCTGCCGGATGACCCGACCTACAGCCAGCCGCTAAACGGCGGCCCATTCGGCGACGACCAAGGCGGTCGGGACGACGACCAAGGCGGCCACGACGACGACCAGGGCGGCCGGGGCGACGACAGGCCCCAGGAGCGGCAGGCGACGGCGACGCGAGACCGCGAAGGCGATCGGGGTCGGCGCGGCCGTGGCGGCCACCAGCGAGGCAGGCGAGGAGGTCGCGGCGCGGCGTCCGGTGCGGCGGCGGCTTCGGCGGCTTCCTGGCCGGCCGGTGCGGCGGCGGCTTCGGCGACAAGCGCGCAGGCGGCTGCGGCAGCGCGGCCCTACGCGCAGGTTGCGGCGCGCCCTGCGCCGCCCAGAAGGCCCCAGGCTGCCATCCCGCCGATCGTTTTTGAGGTGCACCGGGACGCGGCCAACAAGCTGATGCAGTTCGTTGCCTGGCTGCAGACCAACTTTGCCGGCGAAGCTAGAGCCGTCAACACTGCGCCGATGGCGAATCAGCCGGCCTATCTCGTGTTCCCAGCGTCGGAGCGGGACTACAACGTCTTCCTGGGCGGCGCGCTGCGCGAGGAGAAGCTGCTCGAGCATCCCGTAAAGCGCCGTCCAGCCCGAGCCCGACCGCTGGACAACAGAACAGGGCCCGACAGAGTGCAGCAGCAGCCGGTACGCACCTTCGTCGCTACTGAGGTGCCCCTCGCATTCTCGGAGGCTGACTTCGCGACCCTGTTGCGCGCACGCTCAAGCTGGACATTGTCAGCGTCCACAGAATCCGAGCCAGAGCGACTGGGAAGGCAACCCAGTTCGTGCGCATCTTCACAAAGTCGGCGATGACCTACGAGAAGTGCCTCCGCGATGGCATCTGCACCGACTTCTTGAAGTTCAACTGCGAGGACAGCCGCACAGACGAGCCGGTCCGCGCTCTGCAATGCCAGCGCTGCCAGGAGTTCGGCCACCGCGCTGCCAGTGTCGGGGGCAGCAGCGCTGCCGGATTTGCGGCGGCCAGCATTCCTGGAAGGAGTGCCAGCACGAGGGCCCAGCGGTCTGCGCCAACTGCGGCGGCTCGCACCGAACCACCAGTCGAGCCTGCACCGTCGCCAAGGCGGAGCACGACAAGGCGACCAGAGCGGCTGCTGAGGCCAAAGCCGCGGCGCGAGCTGCGGAAGCTGCGGCCGCTGCTGCCCCAGTGTCAAGTGAGACCGACGACGCCGCCGCCGACGACGACTCCGACAGCGGCTGGCTGATCCGCCGAGGCAGGCGCACGGTGCCGGTACCCGCCGCGATCCGGCCGCTTGTCATCGTGACCGATGATGCCAGGAGCGCTCCGGCGGCAGAGACCGAGTCTGATGTCAATGCGACTGCTCCGTCAGCTGATGCCGGCCAGGCGGTGCAGCTGCAGCTTAGTGACTTTATGTCGGTGGTGAGCATGCTGTTGCCCCTGATCACCCGCTCTCTGACTCAAGTGGTTGTGCAGGCCCTGTCCCGACCGCCTGGGGAGGTCCTCACTGTGGAATCAACCAGTAAAATGGTTGAGGACATTGTGCGGGCTGCACTCCAGGAAGTGCCGGGCATGGCTGGCATGACCACTGAGTCCTAGTCTCAGGCAGCTAAACTCAAGACTTGAATTGAAACTTCAGTGCGTTAACTGTAGACTCAAACAATCAAACCACAGCCCTGAAGATTATGCATTTAAACTGCAGGGGATTCAACCCGAAAATCAGAGAGCTGACACAGTGGGTCGTCAGTCAGGAGCTAGACATTGCCCTCTTCTCTGAGACCATTCTCAAAAGTTGTCACACTGTCCAGATTCCCGGGTACTCCATCATTCGGTATGATACCCCGCAAGTCAAACGCGGGCTTCTCCTTGCCCACTCTCCTCGCGTCAAACTCACAAATGTGCGCTTGCAGTATGACAATGTCAACCATGAAGCCATCTCTTGCACCGTGAGCTTGTCTGACAACTCTGGTCCTGACTTCAATCTTGCTCTGGTGTACAGGTCTCCAGCACCGTATCATCTGAACCTGAACCTACTCAAAAATCTTCTCTCCGTAGGCGCAGTGTGCTCATGGGTGACCTCAATGCCAGACACCGCTTCCTCGGGGGTGACAGCAGCAACAACATGGCTGGCTACCAGCTGCACGACTGGCTGTCTGAGGGCCCCACCTCGCCACCATTCTCAATCAAGCCGGTCAGTTCACCAGACTGGCCACCAAAAACGGGCTGATTTCTAGGAATGTCTTGGACCTCGCCCTGGCCACTGAGGACTTTCTCCCATTTGTGCAGGACTTTGAGGTGGGTCCTGACCTGGGCAGTGACCACTTACCATAATCCTCACGCTCAATATTCAGTCGAAGAAATGGGCTGGTCCCCCAGACCCAAAAACTTCTCAAAAACAAACTGGGACGAGTTCAGACTCAAAATCAGTGAAGCTTTGAGCTCAGATCAGAATATTAAATTATCAAATGCTGACCAAATCAATGCCGAAGTGGATCACATCACAAAGGCCATTCACACCGTGATTGACTCCACAGTACCAGACTGTGGTGCCAAAAACGCCCTACCCAAGTACATCCTCGACCTGATCAAAGAGCGCAGACGACTCAGACGCCTCTTCTTCAGCACACGGGATCAAAATTTCAAAACCCAAGCAAACCAGCTCGCAAATCGCATAAAGAGAGAAATTAACTCCTTCCAGAATGGAAAGCTCACCAAAGTCTGTGAGAGTATTGTTGAAAACAGCAAGAACAAGAAAGTGAAGAATTTCTGGCATGACACTAAAAAGCTGATGGGCAAATTTAAGCCAACCTCGATCCCCAGCCTCACCCTGGGTCAAACAACTGCGCACACAGATCTGGAGAAGGCTAACCTTCTAGCCGAGACTCTGGACTCAAAGATGCGCCCAGTCCCTTCCACATGCGAACAGCTCAAACGTGAGGTGGCCGATGTGGCACAGCTCACCTCATTCTACCCCGTTCCTGAGGGAATCGAACCCATTGAGACCCACCCACTTGATGCTGCATTCTCTGTGGCAGACACAGTGTGGGAACTGGAGCACCTCAGGCCTGATGGAGCACCCGGGCTGGACAAGATTCCCAACTGCGTCCTCAAGCTGGGCTTAGAGGGGGTGGCAATCACGAGACTCACTAACCTCTTCAACGCCTGCTACGGTCGAGGGATTTTCCCCAGCGCCTGGAAGAAAGCTGTGGTGACAATGATCCCCAAGCCGGACAAACCGCCCGAACACCCCAACTCCTACAGACCAATCAGCCTGACCTCATGTCTGGGCAAAGTGTTTGAGAAGCTTATAGCAAAAAGACTCACCAAGCACCTTGAGGATAATAAGACCCTAGGAGATGACCAATGCGCCTACCGCAAAATTCACTCCACGTATGACAACCTGTGCCGTCTGGCACAAGATGTCATGGTAGCAAAGTGCAAAGCTAAAAAGTCCGCTGCAGTCTTCCTGGATGCAGAGGCAGCTTTTGACTCCACCTGGCACGACAAGATCAGGCATAGCATGCTCACCGATGGTTTTCCACCTATGCTCATGCGAATCCTGTCTGACTACCTGCGAGACAGACAGATCCAGGTTCGAATCGAGGGGGCCCTAAGCGATCCCCACACCATCCAGGCTGGCGTCCCTCAGGGAGGCATTCTGAGTCCTCTCCTGTATCTCCTCTTCGTCAGCTCAATGCCGACTCCCACCATCTCAAGCGTCAAACGCAGTCAATTCGCAGACGACATGGCCGTCTGGGCCTCAGCAGACACCTTTGCGGGGCTCCGAACATCCCTTCAAAGCTACCTCAGACGAGTCTTTGACTGGTGCGGTAAACAAGGCATTAGACTGAATGCCGGTAAAAGCAAAGCAATCGCTTTCAACTACAAACCCACTAGGCGCATGGACTTGCGACCCAAACTGTATCTGGGGGACACTGAGGTTCCGTACTGTCAGGAGGTGAAATTCCTGGGTGTCCTCCTTGACCAGAGCCTCTGCCTGAACAAACATGTGGACAACATGGCAGATACCAGCAGAGCCATTGTAATGTCACTGTGCAGAATTGCAAAAATGACTAAGCTGAGTAGCACCACCCTCAGAATGCTGTACAGGGCATACGGAGAAAGCGCTCTCACCTACGGAGCGCCAATCCTGAGCCAAATTTGTGCGACTAACCAAATCAAATTGCAGAAAATCCAAAACCTGGCTCTCCGTATCTGCTATGGTGTGCCATCCTACATCAGCATCGAATACCTGCACAAGCTGGCAGGTATGCCGATGCTCGCAGACAGGGTCAAGCAGCTGGGGGTGGCTTGGCTGCTCAAGATGAGGGCAGCCAAGCTCCACAGCTTCCACATTGAGCCGGAAGCCCCTCGGGCTCCGGGCCGAACCCCAGTCCTCAATGTCCTCTGGGATGCCATGAGGCGTCGGGAAAGAAACAGGGGAATCCCACCCCAGGGTAAGGCCGGGCACCAGCCTCCCAAACCGGAAGTGACCACGCTCTGAAACGCAACTAATAAAACTAAACTTGCTGCCTGAGACAGAGATCGGTTGATCAGTCATTAGGACTGATTAGGTAATCTCTATGTCTCCTCGCGTTTCTTTTTACAATTTTCCCAACTGTGTTTTTTACCCAACTGCTCTACAAATATCACTAATTGCTTTTTTACACCTTTACTATATTCATTCTATTTTTACAACTAAATTCAAATATGCGCTATTGCATTCTTAATCTCTATTTTTTTACTTAAATGTCTTGCTTTTACTCTCAATAGGCCTTCAAATATCAAGCACGTATTTTTTAGATGTCCTGCTTTTATTAGATCCCTTCTTTGTGCGGGATTTCCCTCCCCTCTTTTTTATCCCCAAATGCGTGCAAAATACTGCAAAATATTGAAAAATAGTTTTATATATGTATATTTTTAATTTCAATATTCGTATAAATATTCAAATCGAAATCTTGTAAATATTTTTAATTCTTTCGATCAAATACAAAATATAACTGCAGCAGAGTTCTTCGGAACTGACCCGCGCCGGTTTCGACGGCACCTCGTTTTAACAACAAAGATTTCCGTGGAGAGGAACATTCAATGAGTGTTCCCTGATTTGTGAAACCCCTTCCAAGAAGGGGTACTAATGAAGTCAAAAGTAATTACTCTAACGCAGCAGTGTACCTCATTTTAACAATAATTTCCATGGTGAGATTACTTCGATTCGAAAGGAATTACTTCCAAGAAAAGGTACTTCTAAATATACTAAATCTCTTCTAATCTTCTAATCTTCTAAATCTAAATCACAATATACTAAATCTCTAAGGTTTGACCGGTATTCCAGTCTACAGCCTGAATGCCTGAACCGATTTTTTTCAATCTTCTAATTCTTCTATCTATCTAATCTTCTAATCCAAATATACTAAATCTCTAAGGTTTGTATGTCCATAACGCTCTAGAGATTGCAATCTAAATATACTAAATCTCTAAGGTTTGTATGCTTGAATGAATGAATCTCTAAGGTTTGTATGCTTGCTTGCTTGAATGTCCATAACGCTCTAGAGATTGCAATTCTTCACCGATTTTGATCGTGTTTTCGCCAAAAGATTCAAAATTGTCTGGAAAGAAGACAGTTAAAATTTCTTTACTCTGCTTCAATGCTAAAGGGATTAAATATTCGAAAAACTGTTTTAAATGGCCTTTTTCAATGCAAATTTTATCAGCCAGAAACTTCACTGCCAATTTTAATTGATTGCGCCAGAGCCAACTGATAAGAAAACTCACTCCGCTCCACTTAAAGGGGGGCAATAAAAATTATTCTGGATGCTGGCAGCCAGCTCTAATTAGCTAGTATATCTTCTATCTATCTATCTTCTAATCTTCTATCTTCTATCTTCTAATCTAATTTAAATATACTAAATCTCTAAGGTTTGTATGCTTGCTTGCTTGAATGTCCATAACGCTCTAGAGATTGCAATTCTTCACCGATTTTGATCGTGTTTTCGCCAAAAGATTCAAAATTGTCTGGAAAGAAGACGGTTAAAATTTCTTTAATCTGCTCCAATGCTAAAGGGATTAAATATTCGAAAAACTGTTTTAAATGGCCTTTTTCAATGCAAATTTTATCAGCGAAAAACTTCACTGCCAATTTTAATTGATTGCGCCAGAGCCAACTGATAAGAAAACTCACTGGGCCTCACTTAAAGGGGGGCAATAAAAAAATTATTCTGGCTGCTGGCAGCCAGCTCTAATTAGCTAGTCTAAATATACTAAATCTCTAATATTTGTATGCTTGCTTGCTTGCTTGTCCATAACGCTCTAGTCTTCTATCTTCTATCTATTCTAATCTATCTTCTATCTATTCTATTCTATCTACATATACTAAATCTCTAATATTTGTATGCTTGTATAAATATACTAAATCTCTAAGGTTTGTATGTCCATAACGCTCTAGAGATGGCAATTCTTCACCGATTTTGATCGCGTTTTCGCCAAAAGATTTAAAATTGTCTGGAAAGAAGACGGTTAAAATTTCTTTAATCTGCTTCAATGCTAAAGGGATTAAATATTCGAAAAACATGCTTTTTTGCAAAGGTCAAGCAGCTCTTTCGACTTGAAATGCGCTGTAAGAATGCTAGAGAAAAAACCGACTGACTGAATTCTGATTTGTATTTGATTATGTCATAGCTGCTTCGTGTGACTTTCACTGGAAGAGAATTTGTGTTAGTATTCGTGTAACGTTCTAGAGATAGAACCATTGACCAATTTTAATCGCGTTTTTACGAAAAGATTTGTAATTATCTGGAAAGAAGACAGTTGAAATTTCTTTAATCGGCTTTAATGCTAAAGGTATTAAATATTCGAAAAACGAGTTTTCCCAATGCTTTTAATGGTAGGGCAAACTAGGTTGAATTCTTGACTGGACTGGCTGAATTCCAATTCCAATTATGATTGCGCTATAACTTTTCTCTCTCCACTGTGTAAGCTTCAATACTGGTTGCAGTGTGCAAGGAGAAAAAATGCTCAGTGGCTGCGTGTGTACATTCTGACCCTGGCTCTGACTGGCGGACTCCATAGAAAATTGCTATTTATAGATTTCACTCAATCAACTGTGCATTGGCTCCGCCTGCACGCCTACACACTGAGCAGCCTATCACTGCTATGTATTTAACTGCAGTTCTGAAGCATATATGGCTGATTTTGTTGTCCTCCCATCAATAGGCGGAGTAGCCGCAGTGTAGGCACTAGGACTAGGTTTAGGCTAGACGTAAGGTCCAAGGTTCGAGTCTGCCTCCCCGGCGGATAATAAAAATTCAAATAATTCAATAATTTATAGCTTGTGCCTGGACTAATTGAAACATTTTTTATTTAATTTCAATTGAAACATTTTTTTATTAATTAGCAATTCATTTTTTGCTACTCGGCACAAGCCACTAATCAAATTTGATTTGTAAAAACTGCTTTGAGTATAACTGATCCCATCAATGGGTATTGTCTAGCTCCATAAAAGTACGAAATTACTAAACTGCAGACAATGCTGCTAAATGCTGAGCTTTTCAAGACTGCCGATATGTATCGAAAATTGATTAGTGAGCCGTACAATTCTGAGCAAATTGCAGTTTGCAGAGGAGACTGCAAAGAGGAGGAGCCGGCCGAGAGGAGAACTGCAGGCTGCTGAGAGAATGAATGAAAATCGTTAATGGTACAGTTGTAGACTGAAAATGAAATGACTGCAGACTGCTGAGGGGAACTGCAGACTGTCGAAGGGATCATTGCAGATTGCAAAGGGGAAACAACTGCAAACTGCTGAGGTAGTTCCTCCAGACGTATGAGCGTATAGCTGCAGACTGCTGAGAGGGAAAACTGCGGACTAATTAGAGGATAATGGCAGACTTCTGAGGCTTATAACTAAGTATTGAGTTTTGAGTGGATATTTACTGTGGAAGATTAAGTACAAGTTGTTTAGGGGATTTCTGCGGCTGCTAAGTGAAATATTTTTGGCTAAGGGGACAATTCTATGCCGCTGAGGGTATGCATTCTTAATTTTAATAAAAGTTTTAAAATGCAAAGTGGATGATAAATGCTGGCTGCTAAGAAATAACTGCAGTCTTTTTGCGGGATTAGATGAAGGGATAATTTCAGGTTGTTGTGGGGATAAATGCCGATTTCCGGGGTTAACTTCAAACGGCTGAAGTTGCTAAACTAGATTATTTCGACCACATGTCAATAGGCACAATAGCCGCAGTAGGCAGGCAGTATCAAGCAGAAGCAAACAGAATGCTTTGATGTCAGCAGTTCGAGCCTGCATTGAAGCAGCGAATTTATCTTTGTGACCTGTGACAATAATGATTGCATCCTATGCAGATTCATGGAGATGGTAAACACTTAAATTTAAAGATACTTTTGCTGGGGCTGCGTTAGTCTTCTAGAGCAGTGCTAATCTGCTGTAAATACTAATTTGCAAAGGGTCTAATCTGGGTGAGCAGTGCTAATCTGACGTACAATGAATTAATAAATATGCAAGAGAATTGCAAATCAATTTTAAACTGCAAGTTGCAAACATTTCAAATGGTTTCGATTATTGAGAAGCATATGGAGATCAGTAGCCATCTGCTCCCAGATTTTGCGGAACAGTGCCGGTGAACCATTGCTAAACTGCTGGTGAACCATTGCTAAATTGCTGGTGAACCATCGCTAAAGTGATGGTAAACCATTGCTAAAGTGATGGTAAACCACTGTAAGTTTTTAATAAATGCTACTTTAAACAGAAGAAAACTCAACACAAGAAAAAGCGACAAAAGAATCATCATGTCAACCATAAAAGAAGCGGTCTGTCGAGAATAAAATACTCAATGTGAATTGCTAAGATGTCAAGGCTGGTATGGAAAATTTCTGTGATATCAAGACTCATGGGAGAATTTCTAAGATCTCAAGGCTCAGCGGTAATTGCTATAATGATGTGATTCTGGGGAGAATTGCTTTGATTTCAAAGCTTAAGTTCAATTGCTGCGATGTCGATCTTAATGAGGGAATTTCTGAGATGTCAAGGCTTACTGGGGAATTATTGAGATTTCAAGGCTTACTGGGCCATGGGCCAGATCAAGGCCCATGAGAGAAATTCTGAGATGTCTTGTCAAGTCTCAGAGGGAAATTTCTATACTGATGTGATTCTGGGCAGAATTGCTTTGATTTCAAATTCCATTTGAGAAATTTCTGAGGTATCAAGGCTCATTAAAATTATTTGCTGTCAAGGCTCATGGAAATAATTTCTGGAATGCTGTGGCTCTTGAGGGAATTGCCGACATTGTTAGGGTAAGAGTAAGACGTAAACCATATAAATGAATAGGCCTGTCTAACATTAAATACTCATTGGGGAATTGCTAAGTTGTAAAGGATCGTGGGGGGATATCCGAATTATAATGTGGCTCAATGCACAGGGGATTGTTGTGATTGCAGTACCTGCTCATAATGCCGAAATTTTGTGGCTCAAATAGGAGTTGCTGAGATATCAAGGCTCATTGGGGAATAGCTGAGATTTCAAAGCTCACGGGGGATCCCTGTAATGCTGTAGGCTGTGACTCTTGGGTATTGCTGAGATGCTAAGGTTCACGGGGGAATGACTGAGATTTCAAAGGCTCCTAAAGCGAATAGCTGAAATTCACGAAATGTCAAGGTTCATTGGGTATTTGTTGAAATGCTGTGGTTTACGGTGGGAATTGCTGAAATGCTGTGACTTGGCAGGGTTAGTTTTCAACCATAAGACTCATGTGAAAGTGCCAAGATATCAAAAGGTTAGTCGCTAAAGTTTCATGCTCATGGGAAAATTGCTAAGATTTCAAAAGCTCATTGGGGAATTGCTGAAATTCTTGGACTGAGAGGGGGAGTTGCTGAAATGCTGTGACTCGGCTGCAGGTTAAGGGTTAGGATTTGAGTTTAATTATAGAGCGATCGTCGTGTCAATCATAAATGATTTATCAAGGAATTTCAAAGATTAAAGGGGCGAATTAGTTATATGCTTTGGCTCTTAGGGAATTGCTGACAGTTCAAGGCTTTCGGTGAAATTTAGATTTCAAAGCTTATGAGGAAGTTACTTAAATGCTCAGGCTCAAGGCTCACGGGGGAGATTGCTAACATGCCAAGACTCACTTATGGGTTAGGGTTAGGGGCTTAGGGTCAGTTTTGGTTCAATCATAGAATAACCACTCTGTTAACCATCAACTAAAGACTTGCTAAGATGGGAGTTGCTAAGATATCAAAGCTCATGAATGGAATCACTGAGTTGACAAGGCTTATGAAGAAATTGCAGAGATATCAAGGCTCATAAGGGGATTGCTGAATTCTTGGGGAGGGGAGTTGGGTTGTTGGGATGTCAAGGCTTACTCAGCTGAGAGAACTGCGTAGATGTCAAGGCTCGAGTTTAATTGCTGCGATGTCGATGCTTAATGGGGGAACTGCTGAGATGTCAAGTCTTACTGGGAATTGCTAAGATGTCAAGTCTTACTGGGAATTGCTAAAATGTGAAGGCTTTCTGGGGGAATGCTGAGATTTCAAGGCTTACTGGGGAAATGCTTAGATTTCAAGGCTTACTGGGGGAATTCCTCAGATGTCAAGGCTTATTGGGGAATTGCTGAGATGTTAAGGCTTACTGGGGGAATTGCAGCGATTTCAAGGCTTACTGCGGCAATTGCTAAGATGTGAATTCTTTCTGGGGGAATTGCTAAGATTTCAAGGCTTACTGGGAGAATCGCTGAGATGTCAATGCTTACTGGGGAATTGCTGAGATCTCGAGGCTTCTCAGCAATTCTTAGCAAGTATTAGCAATTGTTAGCTAAGTATTCTTAGCAATTCTTAGCAATTCTTGTCAAGGCTTACTTGGGGAATTGCTGAGATTTCAAGGCTTACTGGGGGAATTGTTAAGATGACAAGGCTTACTGGGGGAATTGCTAAGATGACAAGGCTCATGGATGATGGCTGAATTGTTAGGGGTGTTAGGTTGTTGGGCGATTGTCAGATAGTCAGGTAGTACGGCTGAAGTAGCTCATGTAGTTCAGATATTGAAATAGTACACACAAGTGATGCTGATTTCTGCTAATAGGAAATACCAGCGCATTTATTAAAGGTTTCATTCTTTGATTTAGGCTAATTAAAAGAGAGGGTCTAAGGCCGTCAGTGATTTGCATATTTGCTGCGGATAAGAATATGCCCCGGCCAGCGACGATATGCACTAAGAGTTTGTGCTTGAAAGGATAAGCACTATTTGCTGATTGAGAAAGGGTTTTGGGCTGATGAAGGAACCTTTTTTGGCTGATGAAAGTTCTGATTCATGGCAATTTATTTTTGCCAAAATGAGAAAAGGTAATTTTTGATTAATGGAAATCAACATTTTGGATAATTATAGTAAGGTTACTCTTGCGTCAAAATAAAAACCAATTGGTGTCATTTTAGGGCTCCCCAGCGGGGGCTAAATGGCTAGTCTAAATATACTAAATCTCTAATATTTGTATGCTTGCTTGTCCATAACGCTCTAGAGACTGCAATTCTTCACCGATTTTCATCGCGTTTTCGCCAAAAGATTCAAAATTGTCTGGAAAGAAGACAGTTAAAATCTTCTAATCTAAATATACTAAATCTCTAAGGTTTGTTTGTATGCTTGCTTGAATGAATGTCCATAACGCTCTAGAGAGAGCAATTCTTCACCGATTTTGATCGCGTTTTCGCCAAAAGATTCAAAATTGTCTGGAAAGAAGACAGTTAAAATTTCTTGTATCTGCTTCAATGCTAAAGGGATTAAATAGGGATTAAAGGGATTAAAGGGATCGAAAAACTGTTTTAAATGGCCTTTTTCAATGCAAATTTTATCAGCCAGAAACCACTGCCGATTTTAATTGATTGCGCCAGAGCCAACTGATAAGAAAACTCACTCCGCTCCACTTAAAGGGGGCAATAAAAAAATTATTCTGGCTGCTGGCAGCCAGCTCTAATTAGCTAGTCTTCTAAATCTAAATATACTAAATCTCTAAGGTTTGTATGCCGAATGAATGTCCATAACGCTCTAGAGAGAGCAATTTATAATTTCTAATGTTGGTTCTATCTTAAATCTAAATATACTAAATCTCTAAGGTTTGTATGCTTGCTTGCTTGAATGTCCATAACGCTCTAGTCTAAATATACTAAAGTTCTAAGGTTTGTATGCCTGAATGAATGTCCATAACGCTCTAGAGAGAGCAATTTATAATTTCTAATGTTGGTTCTATCTTAAATCTAAATATACTAAATCTCTAAGGTTTGTATGCCTGAATGAATGTCCATAACGCTCTAGAGAGAGCAATTTATAATTTCTAATGTTGGTTCTATCTTAAACTTCATAGCTAACTCTGTTTATTCCACTGTACATTGCTTATCTCTCCCAGGCCGCCCCATCCCCCAAGATTTTATCTTGTAGTCGCCCCAACCCTTAGACGATCTACGCCAGCGACAGTACGATAATCTACGCGCCCAAGTTTCTGAGCGAGGTCGCGGACCAAGTCTACGAGCGTCTGATCACCGACCTGCTGCCTCAAGCCTTTCAGCATCGTCCGAGTGAGCAGCGCCGCGTCTACTGGATCGGCCCGTCGTACACCTACAGCGGGGTTGAGCTGAAGGAAAATCTAAACTGGCATCAGGTAATTGAAGACATTCGTGACTTCATTTACCATGATACCCAGTTCGATGTCCCGAAGTTCAACTCCGTGTTGGTGAACTTCTACACCGAGCCGGGAGACCGGATTCCCTGGCACTCGGACGATGAGGATGAGCTCGGCGACAGGCCGACGATCGCGACCGTGTCCTTCGGCGCTGAGCGGCTGTTCATGCTGCGCCGTCGGACGGCAACGTGACGCACCGCTTTCCAACGCTGCCAGGCTCGCTGATTCTGATGGCAGGAAACTGCCAGAAACGCCTGCAGCACCAGGTGCCCGCCGCCCACTCTCAGAATGGCGTCCGCATCTCGCTAACATTCCGTGTCACCAAGCCGGAGCTGCGGCGCAAGCGAGCTCTGCCGGATGATCCGACCTACAGCCAGCCGCTCAACGGCGGCCCATTCGGCGACGACCAAGGCGGTCGGGACGACGACCAAGGCGGCCACGACGACGACCAGGGCGGCCGGGGCGACGACAGGCCCCAGGAGCGGCAGGCGACGGCGACGCGAGACCGCGAAAGCGATCGGGTCGCGCGCGCCGTGGCGGCCACCAGCGAGGCAGGCGAGGAGGTCGCGGCGCGGCGTCCGGTGGCGGCGGCGGCTTCGGCGGCTTCATGGCCGGCCGTGCGGCGGCGGCTTCGGCGACAAGCGCGCAGGCGGCTGCGGCAGCGCGGCCCTACGCGCAGGTTGCGGCGCGCCCTGCGCCGCCCAGAAGGCCCCAGGCTGCCATCCCGCCGATCGTTTTTGAGGTGCACCGGGACGCGGCCAACAAGCTGATGCAGTTCGTTGCCTGGCTGCAGACCAACTTTGCCGGCGAAGCTAGAGCCGTCAACACTGCGCCGATGGCGAATCAGCCGGCCTATCTCGTGTTCCAGCGTCGCGAGCGGGACTACAAACGTCTTCCTGGGCGGCGCGCTGCGCGAGGAGAAGCTGCTCGAGCATCCCGTAAAGGCGCCGTCCAGCCCGAGCCCGACCGCTGGACAACAGAACAGGCCCGACAGAGTGCAGCAGCAAGCCGGTACGCACCTTCGTCGCTACTGAGGTGCCCCTCGCATTCTCGGAGGCTGACTTCGCGACCCTGTTGCGCGCACGCTCAAGCTGGACATTGTCAGCGTCCACAGAATCCGAGCCAGAGCGACTGGAAAGGCAACCCAGTTCGTGCGCATCTTCACAAAGTCGGCGATGACCTACGAGAAGTGCCTCCGCGATGGCATCTGCACCGACTTCTTGAAGTTCAACTGCGAGGACAGCCGCACAGACGAGCCGGTCGCGCTCTGCAATGCCAGCGCTGCCAGGAGTTCGGCCACCGCGCTGCTCAGTGTCGGGGCAGCAGCGCTGCCGGATTTGCGGCGGCCAGCATTCCTGGAAGGAGTGCCAGCACGAGGGCCCAGCGGTCTGCGCCAACTGCGGCGGCTCGCACCGAACCACCAGTCGAGCCTGCACCGTCGCCAAGGCGGAGCACGACAAGGCGACCAGAGCGGCTGCTGAGGCCAAAGCCGCGGCGCGAGCTGCGGAAGCTGCGGCCGCTGCTGCCCCAGTGTCAAGTGAGACCGACGACGCCGCCGCCGACGACGACTCCGACAGCGGCTGGCTGATCCGCCGAGGCAGGCGCACGGTGCCGGTACCCGCCGCGATCGGCCGCTTGTCATCGTGACCGATGATGCCAGGAGCGCTCCGGCGGCAGAAGACCGAGTCTGATGTCAAT
>NIVC01002488.1:0-133589 GCA_002269645.1 Macrostomum lignano | reverse complement strand
ATTGCTAGATTAGCAATCCATTCTATTCCGATTGATCTGTGATTGGCTAGATTAGCAATTCATTCTATTCGATTGATCTGTGACTGGCTAGATTAGCAATCCATTCTATTCCAATTGATGTGATTGGCTAGATTAGCAATCCATTCTATTCCAATTGATCTGTGATTGGCTAGATTAGCAATCCATTCTATTCCAATTGATCTGTGATTGGCTAGATTAGCAATCCATTCTATTCCAATTGATCTGTGATTGGCTAGATTAGCAATCCATTCTATTCCAATTGATCTGTGATTGGCTAGATTAGCAATCCATTCTATTCCAATTGATTTGTGATTGGCTAGATTAGCAATCCATTCTATTCCAATTGATCTGTGATTGGCTAGATTAGCAATCCATTCTATTCCAATTGATCTGTGATTGGCTAGATTAGCAATCCATTCTATTCCAATTGATTTGTGATTGGCTAGATTAGCAATCCATTCTATTCCAATTGATCTGTGATTGGCTAGATTAGCAATCCATTCTATTCCAATTGATCTGTGATTGGCTAGATTAGCAATCCATTCTATTCAATTGATCTGTGATTGGCTAGATTAGCAATCCATTCTATTCCAATTGATCTGTGATTGGCTAGATTAGCAATCCATTCTATTCCAATTGATCTGTGATTGGCTAGATTAGCAATCCATTCTATTCAATTGATCTGTGATTGGCTAGATTAGCAATCCATTCTATTCCAATTGATCTGTGATTGGCTAGATTAGCAATCCATTCTATACCGATTGATCTGTGATTTGGCTAGATTAGCAATCCATTCTATTCCGATTGATCTGTGATTGGCTAGATTAGCAATCCATTCTATTCCAATTGATCTGTGATTGGCTAGATTAGCAATCCATTCTATTCCGATTGATTTGTGATTTGCTAGATTAGCAATCCATTCTATTCCGATTGATCTGTGATTTGGCTAGATTAGCAATCCATTCTATTCCGATTGATCTGTGATTTGGCTAGATTAGCAATCCATTCTATTCCGATTGATCTGTGATTGGCTAGATTAGCAATCCATTCTATTCCGATTGATCTGTGATTTGGCTAGATTAGCAATCCATTCTATTCCGATTGATCTGTGATTTGGCTAGATTAGCAATCCATTCTATTCCGATTGATCTGTGATTGGCTAGATTAGCAATCCATTCTATTCCAATTGATCTGTGATTGGCTAGATTAGCAATCCATTCTATTCCAATTGATCTGTGATTGGCTAGATTAGCAATCCATTCTATTCCAATTGATCTGTGATTGGCTAGATTAGCAATCCATTCTATTCCAATTGATTTGTGATTGGCTAGATTAGCAATCCATTCTATTCCAATTGATCTGTGATTGGCTAGATTAGCAATCCATTCTATTCCAATTGATCTGTGATTGGCTAGATTAGCAATCCATTCTATTCCAATTGATTTGTGATTGGCTAGATTAGCAATCCATTCTATTCCGATTGATCTGTGATTGGCTAGATTAGCAATCCATTCTATTCCGATTGATCTGTGATTGGCTAGATTAGCAATCCATTCTATTCCGATTGATCTGTGATTGGCTAGATTAGCAATCCATTCTATTCCAATTGATCTGTGATTGGCTAGATTAGCAATCCATTCTATTCCAATTGATCTGTGATTGGCTAGATTAGCAATCCATTCTATTCCAATTGATCTGTGATTGGCTAGATTAGCAATCCATTCTATTCCAATTGATTGTGATTGGCTAGATTAGCAATCCATTCTATTCCAATTGATTTGTGATTGGCTAGATTAGCAATCCATTCTATTCCAATTGATCTGTGATTGGCTAGATTAGCAATCCATTCTATTCCAATTGATTTGTGATTGGCTAGATTAGCAATCCATTCTATTCCAATTGATCTGTGATTGGCTAGATTAGCAATCCATTCTATTCCAATTGATCTGTGATTGGCTAGATTAGCAATCCATTCTATTCCATTGATCTGTGATTGGCTAGATTAGCAATCCATTCTATTCCAATTGATCTGTGATTGGCTAGATTAGCAATCCATTCTATTCCAATTGATCTGTGATTGGCTAGATTAGCAATCCATTCTATTCCAATTGATCTGTGATTGGCTAGATTAGCAATCCATTCTATTCCAATTGATCTGTGATTGGCTAGATTAGCAATCCATTCTATTCCAATTGATCTGTGATTGGCTAGATTAGCAATCCATTCTATTCCAATTGATCTGTGATTGGCTAGATTAGCAATCCATTCTATTCCAATTGATCTGTGATTGGCTAGATTAGCAATCCATTCTATTCCAATTGATCTGTGATTGGCTAGATTAGCAATCCATTCTATTCCAATTGATCTGTGATTGGCTAGATTAGCAATCCATTCTATTCCAATTGATTGTGATTGGCTAGATTAGCAATCCATTCTATTCCAATTGATCTGTGATTGGCTAGATTAGCAATCCATTCTATTCCAATTGATCTGTGATTGGCTAGATTAGCAATCCATTCTATTCCGATTGATCTGTGATTGGCTAGATTAGCAATCCATTCTATTCCGATTGATCTGTGATTGGCTAGATTAGCAATCCATTCTATTCCAATTGATCTGTGATTGGCTAGATTAGCAATCCATTCTATTCCAATTGATCTGTGATTGGCTAGATTAGCAATCCATTCTATTCCAATTGATTTGTGATTGGCTAGATTAGCAATCCATTCTATTCCAATTGATCTGTGATTGGCTAGATTAGCAATCCATTCTATTCCAATTGATCTGTGATTGGCTAGATTAGCAATCCATTCTATTCCAATTGATTTGTGATTGGCTAGATTAGCAATCCATTCTATTCCAATTGATTTGTGATTGGCTAGATTAGCAATCCATTCTATTCCATTGATTGTGATTGGCTAGATTAGCAATCCATTCTATTCCAATTGATCTGTGATTGGCTAGATTAGCAATCCATTCTATTCCAATTGATCTGTGATTGGCTAGATTAGCAATCCATTCTATTCCATTGATCTGTGATTGGCTAGATTAGCAATCCATTCTATTCCAATTGATTTGTGATTGGCTAGATTAGCAATCCATTCTATTCCGAATTGATCTGTGATTGGCTAGATTAGCAATCCATTCTATTCCAATTGATCTGTGATTGGCTAGATTAGCAATCCATTCTATTCCAATTGATCTGTGATTGGCTAGATTAGCAATCCATTCTATTCCAATTGATCTGTGATTGGCTAGATTAGCAATCCATTCTATTCCAATTGATTTGTGATTGGCTAGATTAGCAATCCATTCTATTCCAATTGATTGTGATTGGCTAGATTAGCAATCCATTCTATTCCAATTGATTTGTGATTGGCTAGATTAGCAATCCATTCTATTCCAATTGATTTGTGATTGGCTAGATTAGCAATCCATTCTATTCCATTGATCTGTGATTGGCTAGATTAGCAATCCATTCTATTCCAATTGATTTGTGATTGGCTAGATTAGCAATCCATTCTATTCCAATTGATGTGATTGGCTAGATTAGCAATCCATTCTATTCCGATTGATCTGCTAGATTAGCAATCCATTCTATTCTAACTGATCAGTGATTGGCTAGATTAGCGACATTGCCCCACTGCGCACACATTTTAGTGTTCCGTGCCATCGCCTTCCTGGCAGCGCTGCTGCTGACTCTGCCAATTGCCTGGTACCTGTTGTCTGCGGCTGCCTTCGCTCCAGTGGCATCGAAGCGGCCGCGAAGAACGGCGACAAAGAGGCCCAGATTCTGGCTGAGGAAGGCGGCGGAGTGTGATGAATCCGGCACTGGACTGAGTTCTGGGTCGAGCGGAAACTCGTTTGTTATTCATGCTCGACTCTAGACTTAATCTTTAAGATTACCGCGTGAGTTATGTTGTACTACTACTACTACTACTAATAATAATATCATAATAATTACTAACCAATGTAGTTTGCCAATCTAATCCATAGCCTAATTAGATAGAGTGGATTGCTAATCTATAGCCTAATTGAATATAGAGTGGATTGCTAATCCATAGTCTAATTGGATAGAGTGGATTGCTAATCTATAGCCTACTTGAATATAGAGTGGATTGCTAATCTATAGCCTACTTGAATATAGAGTGGATGCTAATCTATAGCCTACTTGAATATAGAGTGGATGCTAATCTATAGCCTACTTGAATATAGAGTGGATTGCTAATCTATAGCCTACTTGAATATAGAGTGGATGCTAATCTATAGCCTACTTGAACATAGAGTGGATTGCTAATCTATAGCCTACTTGAACATAGAGTGGATTGCTAATCTATAGCCTACTTGAACATAGAGTGGATTGCTAATCTATAGCCTACTTGAACATAGAGTGGATTGCTAATCTATAGCCTACTTGAACATAGAGTGGATTGCTAATCTATAGCCTACTTGAACATAGAGTGGATTGCTAATCTATAGCCTAATTGAATATAGAGTGGATTGCTAATCTATAGCCTACTTGAATATAGAGTGGATTGCTAATCTATAGCCTACTTGAACATAGAGTGGATTGCTAATCTATAGCCTACTTGAACATAGAGTGGATTGCTAATCTATAGCCTACTTGAACATAGAGTGGATTGCTAATCTATAGCCTACTTGAATATAGAGTGGATTACTAATCTATAGCCTACTTGAACATAGAGTGGATTGCTAATCTATAGCCTAATCGAACAGAGTGGATTGCTAATCTATAGCCTAATCGAACAGAGTGGATTGCTAATCTATAGCCTAATCGAACAGAGTGGATTGCTAATCTATAGCCTAATCGAACAGAGTGGATTGCTAATCTATAGCCTAATCGAACAGAGTGGATTGCTAATCTATAGCCTAATCGAACAGAGTGGATTGCTAGTAACCACGATAAAATCTTCGTACTTTTTGGATATATACAATCATTTTTCTAATCATAAACATGACAATTGTCACACAGTTTAGACGGATAATTTACGCGTTGAACCCATCGTCAAAATTTTATCGATTCTTGTCCTTAAAAAAACATTTCCCAGTTGATTTTGTCCGACAATTTGGCGAAAAAACACATCCTACAAAATCCAAAAGTACTTTTTAGGGCGCGGTCGCCAGGCGAATGCGCAGGAGACGCCCCATGTTTACCACCTGCCCCCCAGCAACAACTAAAAGTACTCTGACCGTATCGCCTTCAATTCTCCATTAATAAAAAAATAAATTCCAGTCATTTTTACGCGTCAATATTTATTCAAAAAACTAATGACCAACCATTTTTATATGCAATTTTACTAATTGTATTATTGTCAATAATAAAATATAACATATTTTAATCGCATCTATTGTCATGACAACTGTGGTTGGAACTAATTATAATATTAATAAATTTAATAAATTGAATCAATAATGCACTAAATAGCAGCAATATCAGTTACGGGACAAAGGAAATATTTATGAAGATAATTAAAAAAACAAGTAAAAGTTATTGAAACAAGGAAAATAAAGTGTTCACTCCTCTTAGCGCTGACACAAAATTGTAAATCAAAGCTGAGATTTTGAAAGAAAAAACACAGACTTATAAGTGCAAAAGAAATTGCTAATTAGGTAAAGATTGTGACTGTTTTGAACAATTGCACCCGTGCTTATTAATGATGATAATTCAAAATAGATGCATTTTATAGAAATATTGTGTGACTTCTCAAGTGAATTTACACAGACTAGATACCAAAAGAGTTCAATTAGATCAATCTGATAAATGATTGCTAGTATGCAAGAACTGCTATTGCAATAATCAGTGCTGCAATATTTTGTGTTATGCGAAATACCCTTTACCTTGTTTGCTAATAAAACCAATTTATGAATGTTGCCCTTTCATAGTAGTTTCTTAGGTATCAAAATAGTTGTCTGTCTGCCTGTCTGTCTGTCTGTCAGTCAGTCAGTCAGTCAGTCAGTCAGTCACCCACTCACTCAAGTCAGTCAGTCAGTCAGTCAGTCAGTCAGTCAGTCAGTCTGTCTGTCTGCCTGTCTGTCTGTCTGTCTGCCTGTCTGTCTGTCTGTCTGTCTGTCTGTATCTGTCCGTCAAGCAACATCACGATCCCAGCGCAGGTAAATAAAGCAGAGCCAGCACTCTGCCCACCCAGGTGAGCAAACAATAATGCCAATGAGACTAGAATAAAATAAAATTACAGCAGGCGCGAATAATCAGTGTGTACAAATCAATCGTTGAATATATAAATTAAATCTGCAGTCATATTTGACAAATATTTACCGAAGGAAAGTGCACAGAATCAATAGAAAATCAATTTTTTAAACAGCAGGCAGTATGATATATTAATTATATATATAGAATTAGATCGAAAAACCAGAGGAAAACATTTAAGCAAGTCATCAAGAATCCAGCAATCCACAAAAGGCCTCAGTACAATAATAGTCTTGTAGGAGAAACATAATTCATACGAAACAGTTCTTCTAAAGTCTAAAAAGGGCAAAAAGAAAGAGAGGAATGAAGAATAAAGAAGAAGAAACACTGCCGTTTAAGAAGAAGGATTGTCTGAGATGACGGCGGCTCACTACGATTGGCTGCTGGCCTTCTGCTGCATGACGGCCATCATTTTCTTGAATTCTGCGGGCGAGCAAAACATATTTTATTATTCGTATATTTCTACTGACAAAAGTAGATGATTTGAAACATTGATAACTAAATTGTTAATAAAATTTTAAATTATCATTCGATTAAAGTTTATTGTTTCCTATATTTCTACTGACATGAGTAGTGTTAAAAGGGCAAATAAGGAGATATTTACCAAATGCTTTTTTGAATTGAATCAAAGTTTTTTCACAACACATCGGCTTATTAAGAAAATTGGTTAATAAATTATAGTAAAAAAATTAAACCTTTGGTTCGAGAAAAGTTGTCGTTTCTTATATTCCTACTGACATGAGTAGTGTAAAAATGGCTTAAAAGGAGATATTGATCAAATGTATCTTTCACAACATATCGGATTGGTTAGAGAAAAGTGGTTACTTAATTATTGTTTATAAATTATGCTTTTGATTAAAGTTTCTCGCTTCTTAGCTTTCTACTGACATAAGTAGTGTAAAAAGGGCATAAAAAGGAATTTATTATGAAGCGCATTTTCTGTCGTAAAATAAGTATTTTAAACAACATACTGGACACATGAATAACAAGCCAAGCAACGCAAAGTTACCTTCAAAGTTGATTCGGCCGTCATTGTCCACATCCGCCTCTCGTATCATCGACCGGACGTCCTCGTCTGTGACCTCCTCGCCTAAGAAGTGCATCGTCTTCTTAATCTCGGCGAAGTCGATAAAATTGTCGCCATTGTGATCGAAAGCCTGTCAGATAATATAATTATTTGTTTTAATCATTGCATTCTTTCATTCTGGTTATTTAAATATTTAATTAAATTACAAATTAATTTTTACAAACCTTAAATGCCTCCCACATATCGGCGTCCTCAGAGTGCTCGTCCGAACTCTGCTTGTAATACTTCTTCATCATTTTGAGGAACTCGTTGAATTCTACTGTGCCGTTGCCTGCGGGGGTTTATAAAGTGCATTGCTAACCTAGCCAATCACAAATCAATTGGAATAGAATGGATTGCTAATCTAGCCAATCACAGATCAATTGGAATAGAATGAATTGCTAACCTAGCCAATCACAAATCAATTGGAATAGAATGGATTGCTAATCTAGCCAATCACTGATCAATTGGAATAGAATGCATTGCTAATCTAGCCAATCACTGATCAATTGGAATAGAATGCATTGCTAATCTAGCCAATCACTGATCAATTGTAATAGAATGCATTGCTAATCTAGCCAATCACAAATCAATTGGAATAGAATGGATTGCTAATCTAGCCAATCACAGATCAATTGGAATAGAATGGATTGCTAATCTAGCCAATCACAAATCAATTGGAATAGAATGGATTGCTAATCTAGCCAATCACAAATCAATTGGAATAGAATGAATTGCTAATCTAGCCAATCACAAATCAATTGGAATAGAATGGATTGCTAATCTAGCCAATCACAGATCAATTGGAATAGAATGGATTGCTAATCTAGCCAATCACAGATCAATTGGAATAGAATGGATTGCTAATCTAGCCAATCACAGATCAATTGGAATAGAATGGATTGCTAATCTAGCCAATCACAAATCAATTGGAATAGAATGGATTGCTAATCTAGCCAATCACAAATCAATTGGAATAGAATGGATTGCTAATCTAGCCAATCACAAATCAATTGGAATAGAATGGATTGCTAATCTAGCCAATCACAAATCAATTGGAATAGAATGGATTGCTAATCTAGCCAATCACAAATCAATTGGAATAGAATGGATTGCTAATCTAGCCAATCACAAATCAATTGGAATAGAATGGATTGCTAATCTAGCCAATCACAGATCAATTGGAATAGAATGGATTGCTAATCTAGCCAATCACAAATCAATTGGAATAGAATGGATTGCTAATCTAGCCAATCACAAATCAATTGGAATAGAATGGATTGCAAATCTAGCCAATCACAGATCAATTGGAATAGAATGGATTGGTAATCTAGCCAATCACAAATCAATTGGAATAGAATGGATTGCAAATCTAGCCAATCACAGATCAATTGGAATAGAATGGATTGGTAATCTAGCCAATCACAAATCAATTGGAATAGACTGGATTGCTAATCTAGCCAATCAGAGGTAAACTAAAATAGAATGGATCTAGCCAGCTAAACTGAATGCCTCACCGTCAATATCAACATCGGCGATCATCAGTTTCACCTCGTCCTCGTTAGTTTTGAAGCCAAGGAATTTCAGCACCTTCTGCAGCTCGCCGCTAGTGATTCGGCCGTCTTGGTCGATGTCAAAAAAGTTGAATGCTTCTTGAAGAGCTGTGGGATTTGCGAGACGTTGAATAATCTTGCGGGGCACATGACCTGTTCTTAAACCATAGAATCAAATTACTCGCATGATAATCAAAAGTCTGTTTAAAGAAATTTTTCGCATGAATTCACAAAAGCCAGCTTATGCATGAGTTCAGTCAAAAACTAAATTGCTCACGTAGGATGAACTTAAAAATGTAGGATGACATAAAAGATTAGAAGTCTAGAATGAGACTAGAGATGTAATATGAGACTAGAAATTTAAGATAAGATTAGAATTGTAGGGTGAGACTAGAGGTGTAGAAGGGGGGCCGTAGCCCAGCGGTAGCGCCGCTGCTCTGGTGTGCCAGCGACCCAGGCTCGATTCCAAGAGCAGTCACATTAATTTGGGGCTGAATTGGAATCTCGGCTTGGCTCTGCTCGTGCAATTAACGGCCCTGAGAGCCAACCCCCAAGGCGCAGTGAAGTGTACATGCCTAACGATAAATAAAGTTAGGGCCGCTGTACACTCCTGTGTGAGTGTGTGCCTGTGCGTATGACTGCGTACGTATCCGCGCGCTTGTGTGCCTGCTCAGGGGAGTCGGCGGAGTGGGCAGTAATGCCTCTCACCGGTTGTGTGTTGATGTCGCTTAAAGTGCGCCAGGGTGCACACAACCCCCCTGTCTCTAATAAAAAAAGAGGTGTAGAAATATAAGATGAGACTAGAGATGTAGGACGAGACTAGAGATGTAGGATGAGACTAGAATTGTAGGGTGAGACTTGGGATGTAGGATGAGACTAGAGATGTAAGATAAGACTAGAATTGTAGGATGAGACTTGAGATGTAGGATGAGACTAGAGATGTAGGATGAGACTAGAATTGTAGGATGAGACTTGAGATGTAGGATGAGACTAGAGATGTAAGATAAGACAAGAGATGTAGGATGAGACTAGAATTGTAGGATGAGACTAGAGATGTAGGATGAGATTAGATGAGAAAGGAAAAAGTCAAGAACGGAAGTCAGGAAAAAGATGAGGGGCAGTGGGAGGCCCCATCCAAATCGCATTGCCAACACCAGGCAATGCCTACACAAAAATGGCGATTGGCAATTTAATCAACGGAATTGAGAAAAAAATCTTGACGTCAGAGGAAGCGCAGATTTCTCTCTCGCCAAACCAGCATCTCCGAATGAGAGAGAGAGAGAGCTTTCCATCTTCTGCATTGCCTGCCCGGGCATCTGCTCTGACGCAAAACAAGGCTGAAGATCGTATATATGAATCAGAAAATCCTGCCGGCCTTTGCTTCAAGCATTCATTCGAGCTAATGTCGGATCAGGTTTCTTGTCGCGATGGATATCGACGCCTCTTGCCGCCTCCGCTGAGATGAAATGAGTATTATTTCGCAGAATCATCATTCCAAACCCTCTAATACAAAATCCGGCTGCAGCTCAAGTTAACGTCAGAGTAAGTAGGGATGGATGGCGCTGGGAATGGGAGGAGGCAGCCTGCAGCTAAAAATCAGACTACTAAGACTGGGATCTGCGGCCTCTGGTAGCTGGCCTCTCCCTCTCACTAGCTTCCAGACTCCTATCTACTTCTCTTAATCTATCTCTCTCTTACATCTCTCTATATTTCTGTCATTATCTTCCTCAATCTTCCTCTCTATCTCCCTCTCTATCTCCCATTATCTGCATCTCAATGTCCCTCTCTATCTCCTCCTATCTACATCTCTCTTTATCTCGCATTATTACCCTGTCTTACATCTCCTCCTTTCCCTTATCTCTATCCATCTCGTATCACCCCTCGTTTAGCTTGATCTCTACTGCTAATAATTTTATTGGCATTGCTTAATCCGCTCGTTAAATCGCTACAGAAAAAAAATGTTTCAGTCTACCCGGCTATGGAGGAACAGACTCTAAAAAGGCTCATCTTAACGACCATTTTACTGCAGATTTGTAATAAAATTCCTTTGTAATTTTATTCCCCGAGTGTCTAGCTATTGAGGCCAAAACTGCAACATTATTTACCCATATTTCCTATCTCTGATATTTGAGTAGGAATTTTCGGCAGTTCATCATTTTTTCAATCACTGTCTGGCAGTGTGAGTTTTTTACATTTCTCCATCCTCTGTCACTCTCTATATCCATAATCTGTCACTCTTTCTCCATCCTGTCACTCTCTATCTCCATTCTCTGTCACTCTCTATCTCCATCATCTGTCATTCTATCTCCATCATCTGTCACTCTATCTCCATCATCTGTCACTCTATCTCCATACATTTCTCCATCCTCTGTCACTCTCTATATCCATAATCTGTCACTCTTTCTCCATCCTGTCACTCTCTATCTCCATTCTCTGTCACTCTCTATCTCCATCATCTGTCATTCTATCTCCATCATCTGTCACTCTATCTCCATCATCTGTCACTCTATCTCCATACATTTCTCCATCCTCTGTCACTCTCTATATCCATAATCTGTCACTCTATCTCCATCCTGTCACTCTCTATCTCCATTCTCTGTCACTCTCTATCTCCATCATCTGTCACTCTATCTCCATCATCTGTCACTCTATCTCCATCATCTTTCACTCTCTATCTCCATTCTGTCACTCTTTATCTCCATTCTGTCACTCTCTATCTTCATTTTCTGTCACTCTTTATCTCCATTCTCTGTCACTCTCTATCTCCATCCCCTGCCACTCTCTAACACATCATGTCACTCTCTATCTTCATTCTCTGTCACCCTATATCTCCATTCTGTCACTCTATTTCTATCCTCTGTCGCCCACTATATTCATCCTGTCACTTCATCTCCATTATCTGTCACTCACTTACTCCATAATCTGTCACTCTCTTCATTTTGTCAACTCCTTGTTTTTTCTCTTTTTCGTCACTCTTCTCCTTTCGTCACACTTCATGTATTTTGCAACTCTAAATTTCTTCTATCCCCTCTTGCGCAGAGCAACACTGGAAATGAATCTAACTTTAGTAGATGCACATATAATAAAAGTTTGCTCCAACACTTCAATCTGCAGTGTTAGCCCTCGGAACGGAGCATAGATAGATCAGGAGTGTGTGCGGCAGTCAGCCCACCAGCCCCAGCTAAACAAGAACCGTATCAGGTTTATCCAACCATCCACACATACATAACATACTACATCAGGATTTAGGCAGAGGCAAGGAGGTACAAACTAATCAAATCAGTAGAGAACCAGTAGATCAGTAGAGAAGTAGAATAGAGTTCTAGATATGGGCGTAGTTGGTCAGTCACGCCATCTTACAATTATATACTCGTATAAATACTGCATACATATAAACTCCCGCACATTGATGCATAGAAATTTGTGTACACACCTAAAAATCTATACAAAATTGAAATTAGGATTATTTTATATTCTATTATACACAGCATAAGACAACTCCCTCAGCCTCCTTTCATCTCTTCTCTCAAACTCCCTTCATCTCTTTTCTCAGGCCTCTATCTCTTCTCTCAGCCTCCCTTTATCTCTTTTCTGTCTGCCTTCATCTTCTCTCTCAGCCTCCCTTCATCTCCTCTCTGTCTGCCTTTATCTCCTCTCTCCGCCTCCCTTTATCTCATGGGATTCTCTCAGTCTCCCATCATCTCCTGTCTGCCTTCATCTCCTCTCTCAGCCTTCCTTCATCTCATGGGATTCTCTCAGCCTCCCTTCATCTCATCGGATTCTCTCAGCCTCCCATCATCTCCTGTCTGCCTTCATCTCCTCTCTCAGCCTTCCTTCATCTCATGGGATTCTCTTAGCCTCCCTTCATCTCATGGGATTCTCTCAGCCTCCCATCATCTCCTGTCTGCCTTCATCTCCTCTCTCAGCCTCCCTTCATCTCATGGGATTCTCTCAGCCTCCCTTCATCTCATCGGATTCTCTCAGCCTCCCTTTATCTCATCGAATTCTCTCAGCCGCCCTTCACTTCTCTCCCAGCCGCCCTTATCTCGTCTCAGCCTCCCTTCATCTCCTTTCTCTCATACTTCATTCATCTCCTCTCTCAGCCTCCCTTCATCTCATCGGATTCTCTCAGCCGCCCTTTATCTCGTCTCAGCCTCCCTTCATCTCATCTCTCATCTTATCCGATTTTCGTATAGATAAGGCTAGCAAGGAAGAGTTGAAGCGTGAGATAGTATTAAACTATTACAGCTAGCAAACTATATGGGGGACACTTGAGAAACTCGGTTGCCGCTGGAGGAGGATGAGGAGTTTGGAGTTTGGGAAAGGCTTTTTTTAGGCTTCTGCATTTCTCGTCTTCTTCATCACTCCCCCTCCCCCTCCTACTCATTAGGGCCGCTTCTAGTCGGCGAGCAGAACTTCTCAAGAGGAAGAGGGGAGAGAGAGAGGGGAGAGGGGAGGGGAGAGGGGAGACAGAGCTTCTAGCTCGGGATGCGTAGACTTGTAGCCTAGTTTCCCTTACCCATCCCCGATATAGAGGAGCCGGGGAGGAGCTCAGGGCAATCAGGGCGATGCTGAACAGGCTGTGTGCACGGGCGTGCGTGCCTGTGAAGGCGAGGGCGAGGGCGAGGGCGAGGGCGAGGGCGAGGGCGAGGGCGAGAAAGTGTAAGAGATTTTTCTGCTCAAGAAAGAATGAGACTCGAGACGAAGAATCGTAGTTGAACGCCTTTGCACTGGATGGAGGGAGGGTGGAGAGGCGGTTCAGGGTTGCCAATTGGAGCTCTATTGAGGGCAGACGTGTCCCAAGATTCTAAAAGTTTCCGAGAACACGAAGAGGGGGGAGAGAGTGGAAAGATAGAGAAAGGATAGACTGCTGTGAGGGAGATTTGAGGGGGGGAAATAGTATGACAGAAAGGAAATTTTTAAAACTGTAGAAAGGGAGATGGTAGAGAGGGAAAGGGAGGGAAAGTAGACATGGAGAAAGAGAGGGACAGGGTAGAAAGGGAGAGGGTAGAGAGGGAGGGTGGAGAGGGAGAGGGTAGAGAGGGAGAGGGAGAGAGTAGAGGGAGAGAGGGTAGAGGGAGAGGGTAGAGAGGGAGGGTAGAGAGGGAGGGTAGAGGGAGAGGGTAGAGAGGGAGGGTAGAGAGGGAGGTAGAGGGAGAGAGAGAGTAGAGAGGGAGAAAGGGAGAAAGGGAGAGAGACTACGTAAGGAGAGAGGCAGAAGGTTGAGGGAGAGAGGGTAGAGGGTAGAGGAAGAGAGATGGTAGGGAGAGAAAAGAAAGTAGAAAAGAGTAGAGAGGGAGGGTAGAGGGAGAGAGGGTAGAGAGGGAGGGTAGAGAGGGTAGAGAAGGAGGGTACAGGGAGAGAGGGTAGAGAAGGAGGGTACAGGGAGAGAGGGTAGAGAAGGAGGGTACAGGGAGAGAGGGTAGAGGAGGGTACAGGGAGAGAGGGTAGAGAAGGAGGGTACAGGGAAAGAGGTAGAGAAGGAGGGTAGAGAGGGAGGGTACAGGGAGAGAGGGTAGAGAGGGAGGGTAGATAGGGTAGAGAAGGAGGGTACAGGGAGAGAGGGTAGAGAGGGAGGGTAGATAGGGTAGAGAAGGAGGGTACAGGGAGAGAGGGTAGAGAGGGAGGGTACAGGGAGAGAGGTAGAGAAAGAGGGTAGAGAGGGAGGGTAGATAGGGTAGAGAAGGAGGGTACAGGGAGAGAGGGTAGACAGGAAAGGAAAGAAATTTAATTTAGCAATCGAGTAACAAATTTTATATGATTTTGGAAATGATGAAGTGTCGCACTGGCACACAGACGCAACCAAAAAAGCACATCTACTCACTTTTGTCGCTTGGCTGCTGCTGCGGCTGCGACCCCGCAGAGCTGCCTCCGTTGCTCTGAGCCATAGCAACTGTCACCAAGGTGACTCCCTAAGTTATCTCTATAGTAAAAGTTGCTGAATAGATAACTAACGCAGAGACCAAAACTAATTGACAATAATTTTTATTTGCTGCGATGCTTCTCGCATAGAAGAAAATATTTATCTAAGATGGAACAGAAACAAGGCTGTTGGATTGTACCGAGGACTGCTGTTGACAGGGACAACAGAAAGAGCTTACGAGATTCGCCTTTTAGAATATTCTTGACACGTTCGTTTAGGACTGACATAAAAACTTTATCCACTAAAATACGGTTCGCTATCGAATCGGAGACAGGGGGAGGGGGGAGACGACTGGAAGGAACTTTTCTGCTTTCAGAGCAGATCGAAGACCGCCTTTTTGAGCCAATCAGGAGGCGTCGGCAGCGCCTAGAAGCAGAAAGGCGGGTGCCTCAGTGCTGAGGCGAAGCACACCGCCTCACTCCGTTTTACCCTCTCGTCAACCCTCGCTCTCCCTCTCTTCCTAAAGTCAGCTCAACCTCAGCTCCCTTGCGCTAGCAAGGAGTATCTGACAGATTTCAAAGCGGTCATGACAGATTTCATATGATATTTTTATGCATGCGTAAGCTGCTCCCAGGCTCCCTTCATCTGATCAGATTCTCTCAGCATTCCTTCATCTCATTCGATTACTTCAGCATCCCTTCATCTCATCCGATTCTCCCAGCCTCCCTTCATCTGACCAGATTCTCCCAGCCTCCCTTCATCTGACCAGATTCTCTCAGCAGTCCTTCTTCTTATTCGATTCTCCCAGCCTCCCTTCATCTGATCAGATTCTCTCTGCATTCCTTCATCTGAACAGATTCTCTCAGCATTCCTTCATCTCATTCATTGTCACAGCCTCCCTTCATCTGACCAGATTCTCTCAGCATTCCTTCATCTCATTCATTCTCCCAGCATCCCTTCATCTGATCAGATTTTATCAGCATCCCTTCATCTCATTCGGTTCTCTCAGCATCCCTTCATCTCATCCGATTCTCCCAGCATCCCTTCATCTGATCAGATTCTCTCAGCATTCTTTCATCTCATTCGGTTCTCCCAGCCTCCCTTCATCTCTTTTCTCAACCCCTTCATCTACCCTCAAAAATTCATTAATCTCCTGTCTCAAGCTATTTCATCTCCTCTCTAGCATTCTCTTAATTCCACTTAGCCTCGGTTATAAATAAAAATTTAGTCATCACATGAAGTCGCACGAGTACTCGTAAAAGAGTTGCCAGAATCACTTAATGACCAGTATAAAAGCGCTACCCTATGCATCAGTGTGTCAGGGACTTTAAGCTTCCTTTCTATTGAATGAGTTGCCATTTTAAATCTGAGTGTGCACATGCTGACACTTTGTTAATCTGCATTCAGCTGAGGTTATAAATGGAATCCGGACACAAAGCCATCATCTAGACTTAGGGCTTAGGCTAAGGCTTTCAGCGATTTGGAAACCTAACTTCTCATTCTATTTTTACTAAGCAAAGTTTTGCAGCAATCTTTAACATACTGATGACTGGGGATATATGCAACAGCCCGCAATGTCCTCCAATTTACATCAGAAGTCTTCAGGCTCCATGTTTACATACAGATTACTCAAATTTAATAATTGGCAAGACCGTATACTGTTGAAATGCAAAGAGATTCCCACAAGTTTGAAAATTTTGTTACTATAAATGAAATAAAAACTACGGAAAATATGAAACTTAAACTAAATGGCATTCAGTTTGGGAAAAACGGGGTGCCGATTTCGCATCCGAAGTAGAAAACTTAGAATGCAAAAAAACATATTTATAAAGTTGATGTGCCATGACAGAAACCTACAATGCAGCACACGAGGGACAGGAAATACACGCAAACAGACAGACAAACAGACAGACAGACAGACAGACAGACAGACAGACAGACAGACAGACAGACAGACAGACAGACAGACAGACAGACAGACAGACAGACAGACAGACACTTAGACAGACAGACAGACAGACAGACAGACAGACAGACAGACAACCGAGACACACAGACAGACAGACAGACAGACAGACAGACAGAAAGAGACAGACAGACAGACAGACAGACAGACAGACAGACAGACAACAGAGACACACAGACAGACAGACAGACAGACAAACAGACAGGCAGACAGACAGACAGACAGACAGACAGACAGACAGACAGACAGACAGACAGACAGACAGACAACAGAGACACACAGACAGACAGACAGACAGACAGACAGACAGACAGACAGACAGACAGACAACAGAGACACACAGACAGACAGACAGGCAGACAGAGACACAGACAGACAGACAGACAGACAGAAAGAGACACAGACAGATAAACAGACAGACAGACAGACAGACAGACAGACAGACAGACAGACAGACAGAAAGAAACAGACAGATAAACAAACAGACAGACAGACACACAGACAACAGAGACACACAGACAAACAGACAGGCAGACAGAGACACAGACAGACACATAAACACATTCGCCAAGCACTTGAGAAACAAAGCAGGCAGCAACAAGAAGAGGTCAGGAGAGAACACGCCAAAAACCCCAAATCAGAGACAGACATCCAAGAGAAAAGGTTTTCATCGTGTAGGCACTGATTGGAAACCCGAGTACACAAGACAAGTGCCATGGCGAGAGAGAGAGAGAGAGAGAGAGAGAGAGAGAGAACATGAGACGAGAAGGAAACTGTGATCTGCTCTCAGATTCACTCGATCAGAATCGATAATATTCTCTAACAAGACAAACGAACAGAAACCATTTCTCGCGCTTGCAAGAAAATTAAATAATAGTTAAATTAAACTCACATCTCATTGTACCGCTAGAAAAATAGTTGTCATCTCCGTTCTGAAAGTAAAGTTAAAATACCACAGTGATAAAATTTGTATGATTAAACTACAGTTCGTTTCCTTACATTGCTACTAATTAAACACTGACTAAGTAGCCAGAATAGCATTAAGCAGTTTGAAAAAAAATAAAATTACAATTTTTTTAATATAAATATAAGTAAATCAAGCATCCTTACAGCAGAGGCCGGGCAACCATTTCCGTTGGCACTGGATGTTGCTGCTGCTGTTGCTACCTGAGATTTGACAAACAAGATAAGAATATTTTATAGATAAATCTGTATTGCTTGTGCAAAACAGAATTAACTGGCTCTGATAATATTATTTACACTACGCTCGTTAACGCGTACGATGCTTTTCTTAAATTGCTGCCAAGATAAAGATGCGAGATAGAGAGGTCTGGGTACAGAGGTCTAGGGTAGAGATGTCTGTGGTACAGAGGTCTAGGGTAGAGATGTCTGTGGTACAGAGGTCTGTGGTAGAGATGTCTGTGGTACAGAGGTCTAGGATAGAGATGTCTGTGGTGCAGTGGTCTGTGGTAGAGATGTCTGTGGTACAGAGGTCTAGGGTAGAGGTGTCTGTGGTACAGAGGTCTAGGGTAGAGATGTCTGTGGTACAGAGGTCTAGGATAGATATGTCTGTGGTACAGAGGTCTAGGATAGAGATGTCTGTGGTACAGAGGTCTAGGATAGATATGTCTGTGGTACAGAGGTCTAGGATAGAGATGTCTGTGGTACAGAGGTCTAGGATAGAGATGTCTGTGGTACAGAGGTCTAGGATAGAGATTTCTGTGGTACAGAGGTCTAGGATAGAGATGTCTGTGGTACAGAGGTCTAGGATAGAGATGTCTGTGGTACAGAGGTCTAGGATAGAGATGTCTGTGGTACAGAGGTCTAGGATAGAGATTTCTGTGGTACAGAGGTCTAGGATAGAGATGTCTGTGGTACAGAGGTCTAGGATAGAGATGTCTGTGGTACAGAGGTCTAGGATAGAGATTCTGTGGTACAGAGGTCTAGGATAGAGATGTCTGTGGTACAGATGTCTAGGATAGAGATTCTGTGGTACAGAGGTCTAGGATAGAGATGTCTGTGGTACAGAGGTCTAGGATAGAGATTTCTGTGGTACAGAGGTCTAGGATAGAGATTCTGTGGTACAGAGGTCTAGGGTAGAGATGTCTGTGGTACAGAGGTCTAGGATAGAGATGTCTGTGGTACAGAGGTCTAGGATAGAGATGTCTGTGGTACAGAGGTCTAGGATAGAGATTTCTGTGGTACAGAGGTCTAGGATAGAGATGTCTGTGGTACAGAGGTCTAGGATAGAGATTCCTGTGGCAGAGAGGTCTGTGGTAGAGATGTCCGGCTATAAAAGGCTCAGGGTAGAGGAGCGGGTAGAGAACTGAGAGAGGAGCGTGGATTATAGCAATTAGTTTATATTTAGACGGATAGGCAAAATCAAATACGTCTATTTAAAAAAATTAAATTGCATCGAACTATTTAATTATATCTATCAGCATTAGACTATTTATATACACTGGGCTAATTCCTGTGAGATAACAAAAGACTAAATTTTGATAAAACAGTCGGAGGGTAACCTCTATGAATAGCAGCATAAATGCATTTAATTATAGCATATAGGAAATTATACAGATGATTTATCATCTATTCCATTAGTCTAAATATATACCAGTATTAAATTAACAATATTTCGCATAAATAATGCCTACCAATAAAATATTACAAAGCTTTCTATTTAATCAAAATTTCAGTCTTTTTTACTTTCCTAGGCTACAAAAGATTTATTTCCCAATATATATCATCAGATCTAGCTCCCAATCCATACCAGATCTACTACCCAATCCATACCAGATCTACTACCTAATCCATACCAGATCTATTACCCAATCTATACCAGATCTACTACCCAATCTATACCAGATCTACTACCCAATCTATACCAGATCTACTACCCAATCCATACCAGATCTACTATCCAATCCATACCAGATCTACTACCCAATCCATACCAGATCTACTACCCAATCCATACCAGATCTACTACCCAATCCATACCAGATCTACTACCCAATCCATACCAGATCTACTACCCAATCCATACCAGATCTACTACCCAATCCATACCAGATCTACTACCCAATCCATACCAGATCTACTACCCAATCCATACCAGATCTACTACCCAATCCATACCAGATCTACTACCCAATCCATACCAGATCTACTACCCAATCCATACCAGATCTACTACCTAATCCATACCAGATCTACTACCCAATCTATACCAGATCTACTACCCAATCCATACCAGATCTACTACCCAATCCATACCAGATCTACTACCCAATCCATACCAGATCTACTACCCAATCCATGCCAGATCTACTATCCAATCCATACCAGATCTACTACCCAATCCATACCAGATCTACTACCCAATCCATACCAGATCTACTACCCAATCCATACCAGATCTACTACCCAATCCATACCAGATCTACTACCCAATCCATACCAGATCTACTACCCAATCCATACCAGATCTACTACCTAATCCATACCAGATCTACTATCCAATCTATACCAGATCTACTACCCAATCCATACCAGATCTACTACCCAATCCATACCAGATCTACTACCCAATCCATACCAGATCTACTACCCAATCCATACCAGATCTACTACCCAATCCATACCAGATCTACTACCCAATCTATACCAGATCTACTACCCAATCCATACCAGATCTACTATCCAATCCATACCAGATCTACTACCCAATCCATACCAGATCTACTACCCAATCTACATCAGATCTAATTCCCAATCTATATCAGATCTAATTCCCAATCTACATCAGATCTAATTCCTAATCTACATCATCTAGTTACTAATCTATATCAGATCTAATTCCCAATCTAGATTAGATCTAATTCCTAATCTACATCAGATCTATTTCCTAATCTACATCATCTAGTTACTAATATATATCAGATCTAATTCCCAATCTATATCAGATCTAATTCCTAATTTACATCAGATCTAGTTCCCAATCTACACTAGATCTAATTCCTAATCTACATCAGATCTAATCCCCAATCTACATCAGATTTAATTCCCAATCTATATCAGATCTAATTCCCAATCTACATCAGATCTACTACCCAATCTACATCAGATCTAATTCCCAATCTACATCAGATCTAATTCCTAATCTACATCATCTAGTTACTAATCTACACTAGATCTAATTCCTAATCCACATCGGATCTAATTCCCAATCTATATCAGATCTAATTCCCAATCTACATCAGATCTAATTCCCAATCTACATCAGATCTAATTTCCAATCTACATCAGATCTAATTCCCAATCTACATCAGATCTAATTTCCAATCTACATCAGATCTAATTTCCAATCTACATCAGATCTAATTCCCAATCTACATCAGATCTAATTCCCAATCTACATCAGATCTAATTTCCAATCTACATCAGATCTAATTCCCAATCTACATCAGATCTAATTCCCAATCTACATCAGATCTAATTTCCAATCTACATCAGATCTAATTCCCAATCTACATCAGATCTAGTTCCCAATCTACACTAGATCTGCATGTGCAATGTGCATCCAGTTTACCAGTTGTCAACTCTCACCTTGCCATCCCGATGAGCTGGGCGCTGAGCATCGCAGTAACTGGACGAATTCGAGCTGCTCACTCCAGACGATGTAGACGCCGAGCCTGCAGACTGCTGCTGCTGTTGTCGAAGCTTTTGACCAGCAGCTGAAGAGCTGGCGGCTGTTGAACACGCAGCCGGTGTCTGGCGTTGCCGATAACTCATTATTGCACACGAGCTTGAAATCTTGGTAACGAACTCCAACAAGCTTTTAAACGAACCGGGTATATTCGAATTATAACAAGCAATAAACTTTGTTTTATTTCTTCTACAACGATTATTCTTTACATGATCTAAGCACAGCCGTATCGCCTGATGGAAAATATCTGCAATCATTGTAGCGAAGGTGTTTTAATTCTTTAAAACGTAGCTGTCTATCAACATGCTACTGCTAACTTTGTATCAATTCAAAAACAGGACATCCTTGACAAAATTTCACAACTTCAGGAGTGCTATAAGTATTAGACAATAAAAATGCTAGGAAAAAACATAAGCTACAAATTTAACCGGCGGATTCTTGCGCCTCGATACAATTCGTGGCTTGATGGCTTCGGATTGACTTCGCAACTTAAATTTTCTATCAATTTTGATACAGTATGGCGACAGCGAATTGTCTGTCAGTCTATCTATTTGTCTACCGTTCAGAGTCTGCCTGCTTGCCTGTCTGTCTGTCTGTCTGTCTGTCTGTCTGTCTGTCTGCCTGTCTGTCTGTCTGTCTGTCTGTCTGCCTGTCTGTCTGTCTGTCTGTCTGTCTTTCAGTTTTTCCTTAATCTAATTTAGAACCAGAAAGAGAAACAATTCATTTTCAAAAGAAAATACACAAAAAACCTCTCGACAAATACGTGGTTGAAACTTAATGAAAATTTCGATACTTGAAACCAGCACTAAGAAATAATTTTGACAGAAATTAAGAGTCTTACTCACTGACCAACAGCTTGGTATCAGTTTAGCGTTTTAGCAAAGAGATTAAGGTCTTTAAAATAATTATGGCGCCAATGTAGCGCCACAGAAAAGGTTTGGGCGCCATTCTAATGCAAAAACTAGATTGCACTAGATTATTGTGGCAAGGCAAGGTTTGGAATACTGGCAAGGTTTTGACGCTAATTTAGCGCCACGGAAAGTTTTAGCGCCAATCCAGTGCTACTGGAAAGGTTTTGGCGCCAATTTAGCACCAAAGAAAAGGTATTAGCTCCAAAATGTAAGAGTGACAAAGTAACATCTGACCCCCATCCTCAGCGGGATGGCTACCCCCCCCCCATTACATACATTCAACTCCATCCATACATAACTTAAACTTAAACTTAAATCAAGGGTTGCGTTAATAAAAAAATACACAGAATCATTACACAAATCGCACTCACCACTAATGGTTCTAGAAGATTTTTTTAATTATTTCGTTTTTTACAGCTGAAACTAATTGCTTATGCAGGGCAACTTCTTGCTTGAATAATAGACGGACGAGCAAGTTTCTTTTTCAAAAGCTGTATCTAGCTAGTATAGTCAGGTTTAGTTGCCAGGGCGACTAACACTGAGCAGAAAGATTGAACTTATAGGCTAGGCATTTTGGGAGCTAAAAATAGGATCTGAAACTTAGGCTGCACCTGCTTCTATGCCACGCTTCTCCTAGTTCATCTCTCTCTCCTAAGCTGTGTGCGCATTGGACAGACAGAAACTGCAGAGAGCCCAGCGTACTTTCAACTCCCTATTAAGGAATATATCGATGAGGTAAAAATAGACCTAACTGTTAGACACACAGAGAGAGAGAGAGAGAGAGAGAGAGAGAGAGAGAGAGGGTGCAGCTAAACTCGTCTCATGTTTCCTTCTACCTTCCCACTTGCTCTTTCATATCATCTATTCTTAATCTAGAATACATTCTGTCCTTTATCTTTAAATTGGGGGGGGGGCATTACAAACCCAAAATATCACAACTCCGAAAGCACTACCATTATAAAACCGAATTATCACAAACCCGAAATATCATGACTCCGAAAGTGCTAGCAACGTTACCCAAGGCTACATTGGTTTTCGGAGTCATGATATTTTGGGTTTCTGATATTTTGAGTTTATGATGGGTGTTCGCTAGTATTTTTGGTGTTGCACAAGTTTTCTTAGCAGATCTAGAAAGGATATATTTTAGTAAAAGATTAATATTACTGAAAATTTGAAAATTGGTTGCTTCCAATAGACCCGGTGTACAATATTCTCGTTGCTAAGCGGACATCAAACTATGACTTAAAGTACCACACGATGCACACAAAGCTAAAGATTCTGCGTTGAAGTCCGCGCAACAGACCCGCATAGCACAAAGATAGACCGGGAATTGCCAGGCTGTTTAATCTTGCTTGCTTATTTACAAGGCGAATGCTTGTCCATAGGTGGACTCTGTGATGACGAAATGAACTCTGGAGTGACAAGGTGACCTCTGGAGTGATAAGGTGAGGTGGATTCTGGAGTGACAACTGACAAAGGGACTTTGGAGTGACATGGTGGAAAGATTGATTCTAGACAACTAAGAGAATTCTAGAATACTAGATTGAAACTCTGAATATTAAAGTGGCCTTTGATGGTGTTGGGCAGCTGAGATAAATATTGGAGTGCTAAGATGGACTCTGAAAATTTTAAATTAGTTCTGGGATTCTAACATAGAGTACTTGAGTAAAAGTATGGACCGTTACTCTTAAACATGTCAAGATAGATTGCATACAGGTACCATAATAAACACTGCTACTAAAACTTGGTAAATAATAGAATATGACAATCTACTAGCTAGATTTTTGGTCTTTCATCTATTTAATATTTAAATATTTCAAGTATAAATTTAAATGGCACGAGGACAAGGTCGTCAGAATAGCGCAGTAGGGTCAAGTGCATCTTGTTGTAGCGGCGACCGATGCGTCTGCGTAGCAGGAAGCCGTCGCCTGCTGAGGGGAGTGCATTCTGGAGCACCCAGTCAAGAAGCAAAACGAAGAGGAATGATGCTAATGTGTCGCCCTGTAGCAATCCTGACCAAGTTTTAAAAAAAGTTCGGACAGGCGACCCTCCGTCACCAAAGCCGCGCGATACCGAGACATGATGGCATCAACTAGCCGCTATGGGACCCAGTAGGCTGTGCCTGTGGTACTTTGCATGAGGCTGCCCGACTGCATCACCTATAAACAGCTTCAGCAATGACTAATAGAGAAATTCGCACAACTCTCAGGACCTGATGAGTATTGAGAAGAATTCAGAGGCTGCAGCCAGCGCAAGAATGAGTCAACTGAAGATTACGCAGATGCTCTGCAGGAGCTAGGAGAACAAGCCTTCCCTTGGCTTGAGCCTCGCCATCTAGAGCAATAACTGATTGACCAGTTCCTTTGTGGGATTTGCATGTCATCAGACTGCCGCAAAAAGCTTTTCTGGATCCAACCTCGGACACTCAGCGAAGCCATGCAAGCACTAGAGAGGATGGAACTAGCTAAAGACCTGGCTCATTGTTTGAAAGAGCCCCAGTCAGAATGTTGGACGGGGAGGGACAAGCCTCAAAGGAGCCCAACAACAGCACCCTCAAGAAGTTGGAAAAAGTCATTAAGCAACAAGCTGCAATGATGCAGCAGCAGCAGCATCTACTCAACACGATGGCACAGCAGGCCACAGCCAATCAAATGACCAGTCAAGCAAACCGACCACCACACTACACATGCTATGAGTGTCATCAAGAAGGACACAAGGCAAGAGATTGTCCGCACAGACATCAATCAACTCAGCAGTTTATGGGAAACAGCCAGCCAGAGGACGTAAATGGCAACACCCCCAAGCTCCAGCCCAGGCTATGCAGCTGACACCGAACACGCCCCGGAAGAGTATGGCCCCGCAGCCGCAGCAGCTGACTTGTCCAAGTTGTCAGTAATCAAAGAATCAGTTGATGGAGGTTTTCTGGATGCCTCTTTTGTAAATACAGTCCATGCGCATGACGCCGATCCATTTATTACTGGATGAGTGGCTTGACAAGAGGTCGCCTTTCTGCTAGACAGCGGAAGCAGAAGAAATTCCTTGGAGCGTCTACTTAGACCACCATTAGCCGTCGTTCACCACGTTGTATAGTCACACCTGCTTACCCTAACTGAGTCACTATGTATGATGGGACTGAGTTAAGTCTCGCCACCAAAGTTATCCTATCAGTTGAATTTGGGGATTAATTCGTGGAAACCGAATTCTTTGCCGCCGAAAGAGACTGGAAATCTTCTAGGAATTGATTTCATGCGGAGTCATTGCCAAGGACTGGACTTCCAGCAAGGAATGCTTACATTCCAACAAGGCACCCGACTTCCAGTATGCTATTCAAGGAGAGAACTGAAGGCCTGCCGAGTGTATATTGCTGAAAAATGCACTCTGCTGCCCCAATGTTCCTGCCTCATCGCCATTAAGCTAGCCGAAGGTCAACAGCAGAACTACGGTTCACCGATGATTATCGAACCACTCAAATCAGGACTACGAGTAAAGCATCACCAGTTAGACGCAGCCCTGGTCCTGCATACGATGACAGAAAGTCGAGGAGTGATGGAAGTACTCAACCCATCAGATACAGAGGTTCACTTGCGTCGCAACATGCTAATGGGAGTAGCTACACCACTCAAGACCCAGGACCTCGAGTACTTCAGCAAGTCGACCGAGCCAGAAGTATGTCAACTGATAATGGCTGAAGAGACGACTACCAGTTGGATTAATGAAGTCGCCATCGGAGACCAGCTGAACAGCCACTAGAGGCACCAGGTCCAGGATTTACTCAAAGAATGCAAGACGGCATTCTCCCTAACTCCGTTGTACCACAGACTGACGCACCTAGTAACTCATGAGATTGTGCTCATAGACTCGACGCAAATCGCGATTCCTCCTCGCCGGATACCTTTTCACCTATGACCGCAACTGGATCAGATGCTCAATGATATGCTGAAGAAGGGCATTATACGACTGACTTACTCCAGTTACAACTCGCCAATGCTCCTAATACCAAAGAAGGACAAGACGATTCGCATTGTGCACGACTTCAGAGCAATCAACGAAGTGACGCTGAAGCACCCGTATCCAATCCTGCACATTCAGGAAACTTTCGCCAAACTAAGAGAAGCGCAGTGGCATTCAAGCCTCGACCTTGTACAAGGCTTCTACCAGATCCTTTTCCGCGAAGAAGACCAGGACATCACTGCTTTCTCTGTGCTCGATTGTGGACAATTCTGCTTTAAGGTGCTACTAATGGGACCCACTGACAGCCCCAATCATTCCAGCATTGTATCAACCAACTGCTCAATGGATTAGCACCGCAGGCCACGTTTGGTTACATGGACGATATCGTTGTACATGCAGTGACATTCAAAGATCACTTAGACCGTCTACAACAAATCCTAAATCGAATTATAGCCGCCAACTTGAAGCTAAAACCGAATAAATGCCATTTATTTAAGAAGGACCTCCATTATCTAGGCCACGTGATTAGGTAGGCCAGAAGGCCTACGAACCAGTAAATACAAGATTGCGCAGATACGCAGTTGGCCAACACCTTGGACTGTTCGTCAACTACAAAGCTTTCTTGGTCTTGCCAATTACTACAAGAAGTTTGTCAAGGATTATTTGGGCATTGCTGCCCCGTTACACGCATTGAACGCAAGGACCTGCAAGGATTCTAGCGTCATTGGACGCAGCAGCATAAGACTGCCTTTGAGACTCTGAAGAGCAAGCTATGCTCAACTGAAGTACTCGCAGTTCAATGAGGATCCAAAGGCCAAGTTCATCCTGGATACAAACGCATCCAACACCTGAATCGGAGCATGTCTAGGACAACTGCAATCCGATGGAATAGAATGCCCGATTGCATTCTTCAGTTCCAAGCTCTGTGACCCAGAAGTTCGCTACATGGTCAACAAGCAGGACCTACTAGGAATTGTCAATGACATGCGACACTTTCGAGAATACTAAATAGGAAAGAAATTTGAAGAAGTGACCATAAGGTCTTGCTCTGGCTGTTACGTCAGACAGAATCTACAGGGATTCTAGGTTGATGGGTCCAGAGGATCAGCGAATTTCAGTTCACCATCTCCCATCACAAAGGTACTGACCACACCAAAGCCGACGCTCTATTGTCACTTCAAAGAGACCAGCCTAAATGATGATGTTCAAGAGGCCACTATACCATTAGCCCTCTCCAACGACAGCCATAAGGTCTACCTACAGAGTTTGGAGACTGACTTGGACAAAGATTCGGAGGCCACCGCATTAGCAGCCCTCCCAGTCGAGCGCCACTGCTCATATCTTGGTCAAAAATTTACCGCTGAGGAGTCCCGCTGCTCTCCCATGAGCCAACAGACTCCGCAGGTCGAGCCATCTTGTTGCTCTTCCATGAGCCTGCAGCCAACCACCTATTAACAACGCGAGGACGATATGTCTTGCGCCATGAAGCGCCTTTGTCCTACGCCAAAACTGACACGTTCCTATGCAGAGGTGACGAAGTCTGCATTTAAGAAAAACAGAGCATGTACAGCTGAAGCATCTCCCCAGCTTGCACCTTGTCAAAGTTTGCCGTGCTGCCGAGCATCATAGATCATCTGAAGCCACCATTTCCGCGCAACAAGCTCATCAAAGCCAGCAAGCAGGACGCGCATTATCCCTATTCCAAGCCAGGACCCATCTCGCAGCCGACGCAGCCGCTGGGATGTGCGTCCCCAACGTGATGCCAATATTGAGGTGTGCCAACTTGAACCATTGCAGCCACCTCAGATAGGAAATCAACTAGCAGTCGCTAGAGAAACAGCTGCCGCCATCAAGCTGTCTTGACCTGTCAAAGGCGATCATGGCTGACGCTTGGCTACTGGCCGCAAAAGCAGCTAGAGGCGCCGCTGCCCTGCAGGAACCACTGTCAGCGCAACTAATCCACAGCTCGCCCACTCTGCCACAATCGCCACCGGTGCAGCCGACCCAAGAACCACCTGTTCACAGCTCGCCCGTTCAGCAGCAACCAAGTGGCAACTTGTTTGACCTGATTGCCACCGCAGCCAGATGTTGTTGGACGACTATCCGACACCACCTATGCCTCCATCGCTGCACTTCCGCCACCCATCGCCAGTACCATCGCCTCCACGACTGTTCAGCTGGACTAAACTAGCCAAGGCCATCAGCACCGCCATCCGGGGCAGGCCTCAACAAGCTGATGCGACGACCCAAGTCAATCATCTGGGCTCCATGTATCAGTGCACTGACAGACCTACTTGTGAATGCCAGTCTAGAGAGGTAGCTATGCAGAAAATGGCTGACTCGATTTGCGATGATTTCTGCTCCGCAACTGCCGAAGCCAGGCGCCAGGCTGTTGATGAAGTGGCCTGCGGCACCGCTACTGCCCTCCCACCACATCTGCCGCATGCAACTTCTCTGGAGCTGGCAGTGCTTAAAATGTTATTTTTCTTAGGCCAAACTATACAAGTACCAGACGAGCTTAACTGTTTTGTGCGATTTTAAAATTCATAAACATTAGGACGGTTGAGTCCAACATTTAGTCTAAAAAAATATGCAATCTCTCATTAAAATACGAGGGGTGTTGCAAAAGTTTCCGGACTAATGCTAATCCTGGTGACAATTCGTGTTTGATTTGGCTGAAAATTGATGTCTATGGTATTCAGCCATAGAAAAAAACTTTTCCTAAAATTTTTTGCAGCTAGTCAATCACAGCATACATCAGGGCCAATGTAACGATATATACCGATTTTTTTCGGCAGCAATTGCTCTACTAAGCTTCAGCCGCTACGCGGCTTCAGCTTACGCAATTGCTGCCGAAAAAAATCGGTACATGTCATTATTGTACCCTTTTGACTTCCCTTGTCTATGGCCCAGACATAGTGCGGATGCTGAGTATGAAATGCGATTGTTGCCGGAATGCGCTTTGAAAGGGTTGTAGAGATAATCAATCGTCTATGGCAAATTTAGTTGCTCTCTAAATGAAAGGGTTGTAGAGATAATTAATCGTTTATGGCAAATTTAAAGGACAGTGAAGACAGCTAGCCTGGCTGCCATGAGTTAATTCTCAAGTTGATTTTGAGCTTGAATTAATTCTCCTATTCGGAGTGCAAATAGGAAAAGTAGCTATGATTCGCTACGCAAACATTCCTGGCGGAGAAATATGTGGACTCTCCACGGACGAGTTGGCTTTTGTCACCCGAGAGTTTGGCCAAGGCCGGTTTCGATAATCAAGCGATTACACTAATGACGGGACACAAGAATTCGAGCTCAGTGGATGTATACAAGCGGCGAGACATGGACTGTGTGGCCCGAATGAGCGCTTGTCTGGCTGCCTATGGGTCCAAAGTCACCAAGATTGACGACGATGCGGAATCCACCATCGAAAGTGTGACAACTGGGTCTGATAGAGGCGAGCTGATGAAAGCACCCGAGGGCGGCCAAGACCTGCCGAGAAGCCTCTGTGGTGGTCAGTTCCACAACTGCACATTCAACTTTTACGGAAAGTAAAACAATTGATTCGATCGGTTTGTTCTTAAGAACTTTTTGTGACTATGAAACAATTTCGCCGTGTTGCTATTGTTGTTCCTTGTTTTGATAGCCAAATACATTCGTCTGAAATCCGGCAACAATCGAAAAAAGCCGACAAACAATTAAATTGTTACCGCAAGTATGAATGCCGGAAACCATAGACAAAAGGGAACAAAATAGGTTGCAACCCTTTGAAGCTGTTGACACGATTTTTCACAAACCAAAAGTGAGCGAAAATGAGTCGACCGAAGAATCCATCGGAGTTCGGGTCTAAGGAAAGCCAGCGCCACTTTATCATGGAATGCCAACGAGAGGGCAAAACAGCGACACAGACCTTTGATGAGGTGCATCTTGCTTTTGGTGTTCTTTGGCCCAATGAAGATGCCAATGTGTGGCGAGATCTTCACAACGTGCAAGGAGGTCATTGAAGCAGCCAACAAGTCTCTGCGTTGGTTCGATGCCAGCTTCTGGGAGTCTGGCTTCGACAAGCTGATTGAGCACTACCAAAAATGCATCTCCGTAAATGGCAAATGCATGAGCCAGCAATCAATCTGTGGACGCATCCAGCGATAGAAGCGACAGTGACAGTGATTGGTAGCTGTAACTCGAAAATCGTATTCCATGACTATCTAGTGTACAATCGCTTATTACTATTAACCATCAACTCCAAACTTTCTGAAACTTTATAATATTATAAAATACAAGTTTGAAGCGGGCAGTAGCTACTGCGTGCAGACTTGAAATTGTATTTGCGGAGAGCAAAAGGTTCTTACAAGCGTCTGCGCACAATCAGGTTAAATAGGCCAACGCGCTAGTTAGTCAGTCAACCCCAACCCCCACGTAGCTCAGGCTGGGTGGGCGAACCCCCACCCCTAATCTCCGGGGTTGGTGGCGCATAGACGCGGCGTGATGAGCAGGGAGCGCGAGGGCATCTAAACGGCCGTCTTCAGGTGTGCTTGCACTTGTCCGCCACACGGCTCCCCCCAGCGGTGGCCTCCGGTACTCGACGGCAACGGCGGCGTGGCTGGCGGCGCCGCGGCGGGCGGCGGCGCAGCGGTTCGGCCGTCGCGGCGCCCGGGACGGTGGGCTCACGCGGTGGGCGCCCCCTTGGCCGAATTTGAGGCGTCGAAACCGGGCTCGCAGGGTCAAGCGCCGCTGGCTTGAGCCGGTCCACCGACACGAAGTCCCGCCTAGTGACGAGGTCGAGGAGGAAAGCCTTAGCGCCGCGCTCCAGCACCTTGAAGGGACCTAGATAAGGCGGTTGCAGCGCCGGTCGGTGCCCGCCGCGGCGGACGAAGACGTGCGTGCAGGTGTCCAAGACAGCAGGCAAGGCGGTGGGGCGGCGGCCATGCTGGGAGGTCGGTGGCGGGCGGAAAGCCTGCACGGCCTGGCGCAGGCGCGCGAGGAACCCGTCATGGCCCGTAGGCGAGCTGGTCTGCAGACACTCGCCCGGCACCGCCAGTGGGACTCCGTACACCAACTCCGCCGATGACGTGCCGAGATCCTCCTTGGGAGCGGTGCGGATGCCGAGCAACACCCAGGGCAGCTCGGCAGTCCAGGACGGCCCGTCAGCCGCGCCATCAGGGAAGCCTTGAGCTGCCGGTGGAACCGCTCCACAAGCCCGTTGGCCTGTGGGTGGAAGGCCGTCGTCTGGTGCAGCTGCGTGCCAAGCAAGCGGGACACGTTGGACCACAGCTCCGAGGTGAACTGCGGGCCGCGGTCTGACGTGAGGTCGCTTGGCACACCGAAACGGGCAATCCAGTGCGCGATGAATGCGGCCGCACAGGTAGCGGCGGACGTGTCTGCCAGCGGAATTGCTTCCGGCCAACGCGTGAACCGGTCGACAACGGTCAGCAGGTGCGAGCACCCTTGAGAGTGCGGAAGCGGGCCCACCAGGTCGATGTGCACGTGCGCGAAGCGGTCGCGGGGCACCGGGATGCTGTCTGGCGGGCTGACAACATGCTGCTGGACCTTAGTCGTCTGGCAGGCGAGGCAGCTGCGAGCCCAACGGCCGACGTCGCGGTTGAGGCCGGGCCAGACGAAACGGTCTGCAACGAGGCGGCGGGAGCTGCGGATTGATGGGTGCGCAAGGCCGTGGATGGCGTCGAACACCGGCCGTCGAAATTCGGGCGGCACCAGCGGGCGGGGATGGCCGGTGGAGACGTCGCAGAGCAGCTCCAGGCCTGGGCGGAGGGTCACGCGCTCCAGTCGGAGGCCGGAGCCGGGCGGCGGCAACTCGGTCGGGGCATGCTGGGCCTGCGACATCGCTGCAAAATCGATGCCGGGTAGCACGCTGGCCACGGTGCAGCGGGACAGCGCGTCGGCCACCGGATTGTTCTTGCCGGCGATGTGCTGGACGTCCGTGGTGAATTCGCTCACGTACGCCAGGTGCCGCTGCTGCCGAGCGGACCACGGGTCGGACAGCTTGGCCATGGCGGCGGCCAACGGCTTGTGGTCCGTGTAGGCTGTGAAGTGGCGCCCCTCAAGGAGGTAACGGAAGTGGCGGACCGCTAGGTACAGTGCCAGGAGCTCGCGGTCGAAGGCACTGTACTTTACCTCCGCAGGTCGCAACTGCCGGCTGAAGAATGCGAGCGGCTGCCAGGCGGGGCCGACACGCTGCTCGAGGACGGCGCCCACGGCGGTGTCAGAAGCATCTACGGTGAGGGCCAGCGGCGCGTCGGGCCTGGGGTGCGCCAGCATGGTCGCGTCGGCCAGCGCCTGCTTGGTCTTGTCGAAGGCCTCGGTCAGCTCCGGCGTCCACCGCACCAGCTTCTCCTTGCCGGCCATGGCCTGGTAGATCGGGCGCAGCAACCGGGCTGCGCGGGGCACGAAGCGGTGATAGAAGTTCACCATGCCGGCAAACTCCTGGAGACCCTTCACCGTCGTGGGCGGCGCGAACCTGGCGACTGCGTCGACCTTGTCCGGCAGCGGCATGGCGCCCGCAGCGCTGATCCTGTGGCCGAGGAAATCGATCTCGCTGCGGCCAAACTGGCACTTGGCTGGGTTGAGCAACAGGCCGTTGTCGGCGAGGCGCTGGAACAGCTTCCGCAGGTGCTCCTCGTGCTGCTCGGGGCTGCTGCTGGCGACCAGGAAATCGTCGATGTACGCGAAGACGGCCGGCAGGTCCTGGCAGATAGAATCTACTAACCGCTGGAAGGCCTGTGCCGCATTTTTCAACCCGAACGGCATGCGGAGGAACTCAAACAACCCAAACGGTGTAATGACGGCGGTCTTCGGGATGTCCGTTTGCGCGACCGGGATCTGGTGGTAGCCCCGCACCAGGTCGATCTTCGAGAACACTGTGCAGCCGCTCAGGCGCGCTGAGAAATCCTGGATATGCGGCACGGGGTAGCGGTCGGGCACCGTGGCGTCATTGAGCCGCCGGAAATCGCCGCAGGGCCGCCAACCGCCGGAAGTCTTGGGCACCATGTGCAGCGGCGAGGACCAGGGGCTGCTGGACCGCCGCACAATGCCGAGCTGCTCCAGGTTGCGAAACTCTTCCTTGGCCGCGGCCAGCTTGTCGGGCGGCAGGCGGCGCGCTCTAGCGTGCACCGGCGGGCCCGTCGTCGGGATGTAGTGCTCCACGCCGTGCCGCGGCGTGGCTTTGCTGAAACTGGGCTCCGTGATGCTGGGGAACTCCGCCAGCAACCGGCTGTACGGGTCCCTGGCAACCGCGGCGGCGAGCTGAGGCGCAGAACCGGAGCCAGCCAGCAATTGCACACTGGCCAGGGAGGCGGCGTCCAGAAGGCGGCGGTTGGGCAGGTCCACCAGCAGGCCGTGGTGGCGCAGGAAGTCGGCGCCGATCAACGGCCGGGAGACCTCAGCCAACACGAATGGCCAGGTGCAGGTCTTCAGGCCGACGTCCAGTGTGATGCTGCGGCCGCCGAAGGTTCGGATGCGGGTGCCGTTCGCGGCGAACAGCGGCGGGCCAGGTGAACGGGCGCGGGCATCATCTGCAGAGGCTGGGAAAATGCTTACCTCGGCGCCTGTGTCCACCAGGAACCGCCGGCCGGATGGGACGTCGGGGATGAGCAGCAGGTTGCCGGCCGCCGCGATGGTCACTGGCGGCCGGCCGGCCCGTTTCCCGGAAAGCTGCAGGGCTGCTCGCATTGCCTAGCCTTCGCGCCGAACTTGCGGTGGAAGTAGCACAGCTCCTGGGCGCGGGTGCCGCGGTGCACAGGCCGGGGCGACGTGGTGCGGGGACGCGCAGCCTGACGCGCAGCGCAAACCTCCGGCGGACCTGCCAACTGGGCGGAAGCGGCCACTGGCTGGGGACGGCTGGCCCAGAGCTGGTCGGCGAGCTGCGCGACTGTCCGGGGGTCTTCGAAGTCGGCGGATGCGAGCGCCATCCGGATGTCCACGGGCAGCTGCTGGCGGAACAGCTCCTCAAAGAGCAGGCAAGGCCGGTGATCACCAAGCAGGGCCAGCATCTCGTCCATCATCTCGGACGGCCGGCGATCTCCCAGGCCGGACATGCTGAGCAAACGGCTAGCTCGCTGCTGCCGGGTGAGACTGAAAGTGCCGAGCAGGCGCCCTTTCAGTTTGCCGTATTTGTCCTCGCTCGGAGGGCTTTCCAGAACGTCCAGCAGGCGCTCGGCGGTTTGTTGATCAAGCGAGGCGACCAAGTGGTGATACTTGGTGTCGTCCTGGGTGATGCCGCGCAGCTGGAACTGGGCCTCTGCCTGGATGAACCACGCGCGTGGCTGCATGGCCCAAAACGTGGGCAGCTTGAGTGCAACAGTTGACTCAGTGGGTGGCGCCATGTGTTAGACGAAATGGCGGGTTGTCGGGCTCACCAATGAAGCGGGCAGTAGCTACTGCGTGCAGACTTGAAATTGTATTTGCGGAGAGCAAAAGGTTCTTACAAGCGTCTGCGCACAATCAGGTTAAATAGGCCAACGCGCTAGTTAGTCAGTCAACCCCAACCCCCACGTAGCTCAGGCTGGGTGGGCGAACCCCCACCCCTAATCTCCGGGTTGGTGGCGCATAGACGCGGCGTGATGAGCAGGGAGCGCGAGGGCATCTAAACGGCCGTCTTCAGGTGTGCTTGCACTTGTCCGCCACAAGTTGCCTGTTTGTTTGTTTAATTTTTTTGCTGAATCAGACTAAAATTATTACCACGAAGAGTTTTAAATAAATTGAATTATTGTTGTTGCTGCACAATTTAATTTGGACAGGGAGAGTGTAGTGACTGGCTGCTAACTGGCTATTCAGCAGCATTCACTAGCTTTCCCTAAGAGCTCTGTGATCCACTGCACAGAGTCTCAATCCACCTGATCTAGAGAGAGAGTTGGGCTGAAGTGTTTACTGCCCAATGACATTGCCTGAGCAGGTGTGGACAGCCACACATAATGTCTTCCCACTTGTGCTGAAGAGGCATAGCAGGATGACTCATCAACTACGCGGGGTATAGTGGTTGCCTAGGAGTAAACAGGATGAGTCATCCACCCAAGTTCTATTTTTAGCACAATATAAGCATGTGACTGTGTACGCATGTTAAGCGTGGCTGCTGACCTTGAGTCACGCCACTGCTGAGTAATAGGGTTACATTATGATGACCAAATAAGGAAGTTTCACACATTCACCTATAAATATGGAGCACCTGAGAGCTGTTTTTCTCCAGACTGTGCCCCCGGGCTGCCGCACCTTGTTTGATTGCGTTGTCTTGCCTGGGCTCAACTGGAGCTGCCTCTTTGCCTCCAAGCTCTCCTCTCTCATTTCAGGATTGAGCAGCACCTTCAGGAATGATCAACTGTCAAGACATTTTTCAGATTTGCCTTGCTCCGAATGACTTCATTATTTTATTTCAGATGATGGATAGATAACTCTGCCAACACGTCAAGTCCACCTACCAAGGTGGCAGCAACCCTACCAAGTCTAAGGCTAACATTTTAGGTTCCTTTTTAGGCAAATCGATAAGTAGTACTACAATACTATCTAGCTACTTCCGGAGCAGCGAGTTATATTTCTAGGAACATCTTCAAGAACTTAGGAAGCAGCAACACACTAGCATAGACTAAGGCTTTTTATTTTACTCTGAATTCTTGGTAGCAAGTCTTGTGAGCTATATACAATGTGGGAAAAATAAAAAAGGTATCAACTTAAAAAGTGAACAAAATAAAAATAATAAATAATATAACAAAGCCATAATATAAACCAAAAAGCTGATAAATTCTGCTTTCTGATAAGTGTCTGACTGTTTAAATTGTGCAACCAAGTATGAAACAAGTTAAACTTGGTCAAAATCTATTGTGTACTAAATTTATAAAATAAAGCATGTGGTAGTTGGGTACCACCAATTGATTATTTGATTGATTTTAATTATTTTATTGATTTTAATAACATTACAGTTTCTGGACGATAAAATTATGCGTACCCTATTCTGGTCCCCGTTAGTCTACTCCCTGGTGCAAGTCATGACGTAATTTTGCCCCCTTTCTGTTCCCCCTTGCCCCATTTTCTGGCGCTATATGACCAAATTGTGTTTTTCTTTTGTTTTACTATGTATTTCTGGGGTAATTTTGTTGAATCCTTTTTTGGCCTTTTGAGTTTTCACCCCTCCCCAGTTTCTGGGCCTTGCCAGCCTTTTTGTGTCCTGTCTCCGGGTATTTATTCCCACCCCTTGCGCCTGCCCTCTCCTCATGCGTTGCATTTTCGTTTCGTTTTGTTTGTTCGTCTTCTTCTTCGTCTTCTTCTTTTCCCCCTTCGCCTTTGCCTCCCTGTCTCCGTCTGTGACGTCCCTCTATAACTTCCTTCAGGGATTTCCTTTTTACTAGTTTAATAACTTTAAGATAACTCAACTAACTACTGCCTGACCAAAAACTAATTTAGTTTAACTTTTCTTTAAGCGAAGGTCCGCACTGCGGCACCCCTGATCATCTGTCGTCAGTTGTCTCTTAATTTACACGCGTGAGACATAGTATAATATTTTAGCTGTCTTTTGTAATAACTCGTTAAGCAATAAACTCGCATTAATTTACTACAATCCGTTCTTCGATTAAAAGCCATAGATTAACTTAAGTCATTTGCCCGTGGGGCATAAAATAACCCAGTCTCACCTTGAAGCAAGCTCTGAGACTTTTCAACGTTCCGTAATATGCAAATTACGGTGGTGGCAGCGCTACTCTACTGTTAGTAACACAACAAGAATACGAGACACATTAAATTTACAGTGTCTAAGGACCCCCATTTGAACGCTCGCGCCAAACGAAGACCGCTTGCCTACGACCAAAACTACCTTCCCCCCGGGATTGAGGACCCCAGCAGACGGAGTATCTACGAGTTGTTTCTATCGGATTTGCCCACGCAAATTTTCTGGATTTAATTTGTGCGAAATAACAATGGCGCCTATTCAGAGGCCTGAGCCATTCAAATTTGACATTAAATCAAGTGAACACCAGACAATCCCGACCACAACCAAGTCTAAATCGCCCCCACCTCAAAAGTAAAGGAAAATTTATATTGTCAGTGATAAACTTTTTGCTTCTTTTAAATTAATAATAAATAAAATTAGTGTAAATTTTTGCTAAGAGTATTAATTTTGCATCATATTTTTTGTAGTTATAATTTAAGTTTGTTTAATTTAAAAATATTTGTAATATTTTAAAAACACTTTTCATACAAAAGCCTTTCTTAGAAAACTCTATTTGTAAAAACCGGATGACCTTTTTTAAAATTTTTTGGTGTACATTAGTGCAACTTTTTGTTTTTTGGCATTCACTGGCATACAAAGTCCTTGACACCCAAATTTTTTCCAGCATACACAGGTACATGATCCACACACTAGGCCTCTTACTATTGACATTACTATTAGGAATGAAAATCCCCTGAATAGGGGCCTAGTTCAAAAGTTATATCCTTTAGGCCTATAACTTGAAAAATCAGACCTCTTAAGGAAAAAATGTTCATAGTGCCTTATAGGAAATTGCATTAGCCATTAGGCCTATGGCTGTGACAAATATATCTGATCTGATGTAAGAGTTCACGTGCTGACGGGCTGCTACATGTATTCAAATTAGCGACAAACACGTAGAACCTTGATTGATTGATGACAACTGGCCGATTATTGGATTATTTGTATTTTTTCTCTCAAACACGGTTGGAAGAAGTATAATATTCGCTTGCAACTGATAGCAAAGTAACGGATCAGGTGGGGTGGCTTTGGAAGATATGATCTTGTGGGAGAACACGGTACTTAGACTGAATGCAGTTTAAGATCTAGCGGGAAGCATTCTTTAATAATGATTGAAAAAATGAACTTGCAAGCGGTAGTTTTAACAGACAAGCACGAACCCTAGATCCCTCTTCTCCAAAGCCACAGAATTCAAATGTTAAATAAAGTATTGCCAACCCAGTAAAACAAAGTCCCAACCATTGTCAGCAAACATAAAAATACAACTCATTGAAATAACCAGATTACACATTAAATATTCCCAGCTGATACGAGCTACCAACTGACAAACTGGCAAGACAAAAGAAACCATCAACGTCACATGGCTATAGAAATTAAAAAAAATATGACATTAAAAGTGTTCAAACTTTTTTATTACTTGACCAAAATTCAAAACTAAGGTTTCATTTTACTTATACAATAAATGTCTATCACATGCCATGGTATCAAAAAAGAGACAAATTAAAAAAATTAACATCTCACTAGACTCCCTATTTTTGGCAGCAATGCTCTATACTATACACATTTGGCACCAAAGTAACCATAATTCAATAAGACAGCTTATGATGACTATGGAATGTGTCTAGTAATAGTATAGCCTAGGGCCCTAGGCCTAAGTAATTAAAAAAGAATTAGTAATACATGAAGTGAGTTTTTCCTAAATCAAATCTAGCATTAGCATACATTACAGTAGCCATACAATACTGATTTAGTCAGACTAGACCATATGAATATGATACAGGCATACAGCCAGGAAGATAGGCTAGATAGGCCTAGCATTTCAGTGGAAAAATTCTCATGCACAAAGGTTACAATAAAGACTTCTCTTACCATACAATACGTTAGTACTGTTCTTAGTTCTTACAGTATTAAATATGTATTTTTTTCTACCTACTGTGAATAATGCGGTTAGAACGCGGACCTCTGGATGTAATGCAGTAGCGTGGCTACGGGGGACACGGAGATATATTGATGTGGGCGGAGGAAGAAAGAAAGTGTTTCATCGTTAGCTGACACTGATATTATATTTAAGTTAATTATATTACATTACAAGCTGTTGAAACCCGCGGATTTTGAACCGGGGAACTCCATTCCCCAGAATTATTTTTGCATGTAATCTAAAATCTGAGGTCAAACTCAAACAAAAACTTGTTAATAGTTAGGATGGAGTTAAACATAAAATAGAGTATAGATTCGTGTAAAATTAGGATTTGAAGCAAACATTGATATTGTTGGCTAGGGTGCTGCGCAGAATGTCAGGCAAACTCTGGCCTCTACCTCTGCCTCTCCCTATGTACTTTGCATCCTTTAAAACTTTCATCTTCTTTTCTGTTTCCTATCTTTTCTCACGTCTCTCGTCTCCTCTTTTTCTCCTCTTATCTCTTCTTTTTTCTCTTCTCTGTCCTCTCTCCTCTTTCCCCTCTTCTCTCGTCTCTTCCCTCTCCCTCTATTCTTTTCTCTCACCTCCCTTCTCTCTCGTCTTTGCTCTCTTATATCTCATTTCTCTTCTTTTATCTTCTCTCTCTCTCTTATCTTTTCTCATTTCTCTTCTCTCTCTCCTCTCTTCTCTATGCTCTCTCCTGTCCTATCTCTCTTCTCACTAATCTCTCCTCTCTTTCCTCTCCTCTCTCGTCCTTTTCACCAATTTCCCCTGTCCTCTCAATTCTCTCCCTTCCCCTCCTCTCTCTTCACTCACTTCTCATCTCTCCCTTGTCTCCACATCTCATCTCTTATTTCTTATCTCTCCTCTCTTCTCTCTACTCTCCCATCTCTTGTCTGTTCACTCTGGTTTCTGCTCTCTCATCTCCCCTCTCTCATCTGTCATCTTTATTCTCATATGTTCTCTCACCTCTCTCTTCTTGTACTCCTCTCTTTCCCCTTTTTGACTCAGGACTCTCTTTCCTTTCTTCTTCCTTCTCATCTTTTCTCTTCTCTCTTCTATACTCTCTCCCTCTCTTGTCTTCTCTCTTCTCTCTCCACTCTCCTCTCTCCTCTCAATTATATCGTCTGTTCACTCTCATCTTTGCTCTCTCATTTCCCTCTCTCTTCTGTCATCTCTACTCTCCTCTCTACTGTGTACTCTTCTCTTTCCCCTCTTCTGACTCCTCTCTTTCCTTACTCCTCTCTTCTCTTCCCTCTTCTATACTCTCTCCCCTTTATTCTCTTCTCTCGTCTCTCTGCACTCTGCTCTCTCTTCCTTCATCTCTCATCTTTCCTTTCATCTCTCTCATCTCTCTCATCTCATCTCTTTTTTCTCTCCTCCTCTTCCCTTTACTCTATCATCTCTCCTTTCTCAACTCTCTCTCTCTCTCTCTCTCTCTCTCTCTCTCTCTCTCTCTCTCTCTCTCTCTCTCTCTCTCTCTCATCTCTTATCTCCTCTCTTCTCACTCCTCTCTCTCCCCCTCTTATCTCCTCTCTTCTCTATCCTTTCTAATCTCTCCTCTCGATCCTCTCTCATTTGCCTCTCTGTTCTCTCATCTCTCATCTCTTCTCACTCTTCTCCACTCTCCTCTCTCATCGATCCTCTGTCTCATCTCTCCCCTCTTCTCTCTCCATCTTCTCACCTCTACTATTTCGTCTCCCTTCTCTCTCCCCCCTCTCGCTTCTTCGTCCCATATTCTCTGCTCTCTCCTCAACCCCCTTGTCTCTCCTGTTATCTTCTATCTGCTCTCTTATCCCCTCTCACCCCTCCTCCCTTTCTAATAGTCTATTCCTTTTCCTTTTTACTCTCATCTGGCCCGCAGCCATGAGCTGGATTCTTTATCTGGCCTTTGAGATAAAAATCTGCCGATCCCTGCTTCGAAAGCCAGTTTGTGCATGGGATGGGAAGTAATACTATCATGGTTGTTATTTGTTATCATTTCTCATGCTTTAATCGCGTCATCTTTCTGGCCAATTAGTAGCCCTGAGAGGAATTTGTGTATCTCCATTCTCTGGCTCCACCACCACAGTCTGCAGCAGTCTAACAACCAAGGAAATACGCATTTCTTCGTAGCCATTTAAATTTTAAAGTTACCTTGTGAATCTTAATGTTAAAAGCTTCATGCTGGAACTAACTAATTTAGTAGGATTGCATTGTAATCAGTTATTCATTAATTTTTCAATATTTTTACAAACCATCCCACACTGCCTTGATTTGCCATCCTTGTTTAACTGCTGCAGACTTGTCTATTTAGAGGACAGTGGTTTGAAATTGAATCTCTCGCTAAACTCTCTCCTCTCCACTCGCGGGGGTACAGAAGGCTATTAAAAAGTTATTCCAAAACACTGTACATTCGCTATGTACATTGAGCCCTATCGCCTGACCCTTCATCTGGCTCTGGGGGAATGAGTGAGTGAGTGGCACAAACAACAGAAAAAGCAGACAAACTTTACATGTTTACAGTTTCTGTTCTGATTGAGTTAGAGAGTTGAAACTTTACATTTAAACAGAGAATAAGTCAATAAAGATTTATGTCAAGTTTGAAGTCAATCGCTTTACTTGGAGCAAACTTATGGCAGCTGAAAGTTAGTCAATTTTGAAACCCTTTTACACATCTAGGCCCAGATCGGGAAGAGAGGCAGGCGGGCGGAGGTTGGGGTGGTTGCTACGCTGAAAAAAACAGCCTAACTTTAAAAGTGCACAGCATCGCTCAGGATTAACTTTAAGACTCGAAATTTTACATGATTATGCTAAAATAGTTTAAGATTTTTTGTGTCAAATTTGAAGAGAATTGTTAGAAGTGGAGCGGCGCTATGGAGGATTAAGTGAAAAAATCGCGCATTTTGAGCAGTTTTTTGTACTTTTAGGCAAGAAGACTTGAGTCTAGGAAATTTAAAGGTAGCCTAAGACATTCTCCGTAATACGTTTAGGGTGGGTGTAAAGTTTGGTGTCATTTGGTTGAGCAGTTTGGGAGTCCATAGCGATCAAAATTGTCCACAGACACACACACAGACACACACACAGAGTTTTGATTTTTATATGTAGCAGATAATTTTTTAATGATATTTCCACGAATTCCGAGTTTCCCAATGCCATGGGTAAAGTGTGAAAATTTACCCAGATTTTCGCAGAAAACGTTACCTGAAAATATTCTGTAAAATATGCAGTGAAACAACTAGAGTAGAAAGACGCTACACTCGCGAATCATGTAAAATTAGCTGGAGGCCAAAATTCAAAAGTCAATATCTCTTGATTGGCTGCATGAAAACTAAAAATTCTTTCACTAGGTTGCTCAGAAATTTGTTGGCTCTAGTAAAAACAATTAATGCTCATCTTTGCTATTAATCGGCACTGAACATGTATGGAAAACTATAATCAGTCAGAAAATAATGCAGTCGAAAGTCAAAACAGACCCATTAGGCCACACAAGCCACAGCTCCCTTCTAGTAAATTCTTTTATCTTGTGCCATCAGTAAAATATCTGATGCATAATCAGCTTATAAAAGCTGTATAAAAACAAGTGCAAATGTGTATATTATACTCGTAGGCTTTTACATAGATTTAAAGGCGAAAGTTTTCAGATATATCCAAGAGTTAGAAGCAATTGAGATAAATATAACAATACTCTACATGAATTGTATCAGAACTATATCAACAATGAAACAAACAATACTATAATTTTAAAGCAAAAAGGCAATAAAGATGAATGACTTCGATTGTCCATGCAGGTTCCCCAGTTACCACTACAAAGAGCTTGCGTGCACGGCAGCCGTTCACGCAAGCTCAGAATTGCGTGCACTGCACGGCGACTATCTAACTAGTGCTTTATTTGCATGTATGGCAGCCGTTCATCTAGTGTTGAAATTGCATGCATGGCAGCCAGTAAATGGCCAGGACTGGGGCCCTTAAATTAAACAATAACTAATTAAAAAGTTATTGTTACTATATTGTTTTATGTTTTATCCCACGTACACCATGTACACCCAATGTAATCTTAATTCATTGCTTTTTTGTTAATTTGAATATTATTTGAATAGCTATGACTTACTGTATAGGCCTATAAGATACAGCTCTGCCGTGCACGCAATTCTGAGCCCACGTGAACGGCTGCCGTGCACGCAAGCTCTTCGTTACCACTAAGTAGCCAACTTGTCAGATATATATATAATCAATGACAATTGGCCATAAGACATTAAATGGTATATAAATATGATATTATCATATTCATAGGCCTACATCAGTTACAATTCAAAGTAAATCAAACTTAAAGGTAATGATTATGTTGGGATGTCTGACATCTGAGTTAGAGTCTACATAGATAGCATAGATACAAATCAATAGTTTTCTATTATAAAACAAGCATTTCAAATCAAAGTAAACAAAAATTAAAGCTACCCTATCTAAATATACGAAATCTCTAAGGTTGGGTTTGTATGCTTGAATGAATGAATATCCATAACACTCTAGATTGCAATTCTTGTAATATACTAAGTATATTGATCATAGGCTATAGGCATGAGATTTAAGATCTACTAGCTACAGATAGGATGTATAGACTGGCTTGGTAATTGTCCATTACTGAATACAGTAGACATGCAGAGCCTAATAATAATAGTAGGGAATACTATACTACTAGATAGGCCACAGGCCTACTAGAGTAGAGTAGCCTATACCTTATAATTAGGCCTATAGTTATAATGTAAATGAAAAAATAGAATGCTACACTTTCGCGATGAAAGCCATATAAAATTCAACAAAGTAATAACTCTTTCAACTTATATCAAAATAAGAACTTCACTGCTTCTTGGACTGGACTCAAATTTAGCTGCCTATTTCGCATGAAAAATAATATATTCTTCTATCTCGCTAGTGTATTTACGCGAAAATTTGGCCTCCAGCCCGATTTCCACGAAAGCCGAGTGTAGCGTCCTTCTACTCTAGTTGTCCATGAGTGAAACTTGATAAAAACTGCGGTCTCTGTTAAAAAAGCTAATAAGTATAAATGTACTAGTAAAATGTGATTTTAATTTTTATTCCTAATTTTAACTCAAGTTATTTGAGTTAAGACACATGTCTAACGGGTTTTTTTGATTATAACAAATTGAAGTTTTTTAGCCTATAAATAATGCTACAAGTACTTTTTAGTGCATTTTTACCGCAAAAAATTACATAAAAAAATTTAATTGACTGTGACTTTGACCTTTGCAGTTTTTCCCCAGTCCCATTTCAAACTCCTAGCTACGCCACTGGCAGATCTAGAATCCTATTGGCTCGCTGCGCTCCCCAGGAAGGAACACTTAGTTTAGGCAGCATACAAGTTAAGGGGCAAAAGCCGAATTAAATTGCATTGAATGAAAAGGAAAACGCGATTATTTTTCATTTCTATGACTGATAAATTTATGAGTAAAAGTCATCGAAAGATGCGGTTTGCATCATTGAACGCAAAACATTCAGAAATTTATGATCCGTATCTACTATGTTTGGTTGCATTATTCACGAAGCTGTCGTTTCTTTAGTGCAAAAATAAATTTTGCTACCCTTTGTGGCGGAGAGCTCGAACGCCAGTAGATCATGGAAGCCCCTATAACATTGCTTTCGAAGAGTTTATTCTGCCTTATCCTTGTAGCGACGCGTATAGTAATTAAGCACTCTCTCGTCAAGTCTGAGTAGGTGCCATGGTGGTAGGTCGTCCTCAGGTACAGTTTTGCTCAAGCAGGATGGCACGTTTGGATGCTCAAGCAGGATGGCAAGTTTGGAAAGATGCACTCCTCAGGTACGGGATAGAATTCTCAAGCGTCGATTTTCTAGCTGCTTTGGTTGTCCATTTGCATGCATTTGCAAACGCGGAGCGCTTACACGGCTCGATCGAGTTGGAGTCCTGAGAATTGGTTACAGACAGCCTTTCTGAAAAATGCAGTGAGCAGATCCGGTAGTTGTGCTTTGGATCGCTGCGCAACTTCTTCAACTCTGCTGCTTTCCACTTTCGGGGAAGTCGCGGAGATCCATTTTTCCAGAAGCTCAGGCTGTGTGGATGGTTCTTTCTATTCTCAGATAGCAAGCTTAGATTAGCTTAGAAGCTTAGATAGTGAAGCTTCATCATGTCCGTGCACACTATCATATAGGCATAAAGTGGCAAGCAAAAGCAAGCAGTGTCTAATAAATGCGTAAATTTGTGCAAAGATGGGCCCTCGATCATTGCACTCAGTCCCGAGAAATTTTAAAACTCCCCCCGCTCTGGGCTTGAAAAAACGCCCCTAAACTCGTATAGTGGAGTGGGGGTGGGCTGGTGAGTGTCCCTTCCTGGACAGCAGCGACCAAAGAGACTTCCGTGCCACTGGTGTAATGTATCTGCGTATGTTTTTAAAAGTAATCAAGTTAGCTCGTATTTCGCATCGTGTGCTACTTGTATTTGTATTCGATTTATATTTTACTGTACTTTTACTGCGTGGTTGGTCGCCAGAGTTGGGCGTGCCCGATCCCCCGATCCCTGCCGTCGCACTCCAGCTCCGACAGGCCGTGTCGCGCTCATCTCGATCGCTACGGGCTGCACTTTATCTAAAATGGTCTGGTGGATGCTTTTGGTTGGTTTTGGATGACCTTCTTTCAAATTTCTAACGCTTATATCGGCATCAATTTTATTACAGGGGCGAATTTCAATTTCTGCGGCCGAATTTTCCTCGAAGCACTCGCTTGTTTAAACAAAAACAATGCGGAAAAAGAGAGATTCAAAATCGAATTCAGATACTCTGCATCTAGACTCTAGGGGAAAATTAACAGGAGATGTGACTAAGCAGTTTGGAATAGCGTTTTGACGCACGCGGTTCTTTTGCTGCTTATGGTTGCCATGCCGACTTCTATACAGTAGCGATCCGAGATTCTTTTAGGTTTAGGTGCTATTTCGTCCGCTCTCCTTATTACTGTAATTAGTAGGTTGATGATGCTGGGCACGCCGCGAATCAATTCGACTGTCGACGATCTGGAGGCTCTGGCCTCATCGGCCCTCATCCGGCCGGTGCGTGAATTCGACGAGTGCTACACACGAAAAAATATGAAGGCCAACGTACAACATGTATCTAGTCTATACATGTGGTATATGTGGTCGAGCGTGAGTCAAATCAAATCATTATGGAGTTACATGCGAATAGGGCCCGTGGCTCTTTACATTCTTCCAAGGACTACCAACTACGAGTATAAATTAGCTATTTGTGGTCCTTGCATTTTTCATGCGGTTCACAGTATTCAGCTATAGAAGTAAGAAAACACACGAAGGCGTGTGCAGAGGCTCATGTAATCACGAGTCGTTATATTTAAAAAGTAGTAAGGGAGGTTAAAACAAGACGCTGAATCAGCAAAATACGAATACAGCACAAGTAATTTCAAGGTACATGTACAAAAAATTAGATAAACATTCCGACACCTTCTAGCCCAAGAAGTAAAAGATAGTGCGTATTGTACCCAAACATAATCCTCTAATACATAGTAAAGGTGACGTAATATTCTTAACTCGGGTTGCACATATTTAAAATGATTATGGAATTTTTAACGAAAAGAGTGGTAAATTAATACAAACATGGAAGTTGTTCAGAATATTTAAGATTTTGCAAAAAATCTATTATATTACCAGATAGCTATATGTACATGCAATAGTGGAACATTACGAGTACATGCACTCAGCAACAGTTAATAAGCACCCTAAACCAGCTGCTGTCACGCAGCACAGACGTACATGTACGCACTTTATTTACGAGATACATTGTTTGTCTGTGCGTGCATCAATGCCACGCAGGAATGCATGTAATGCATCATAGCAACAACTATCTAGTCATTCGATGAGTTTTTGAGTCGATCATTTCTAGTTGCCCCAAGTGTTTCATCAACCGTTTGTGATCAGGATCACAGGCAGGGGCGTAGCCAAGGAGCTGGGAGAGGCTGGTGAAAGTTATATGGGGTGTTCCTGAATCCTGTGGATATGTCCCAAATGCTACGACAAACAATGCACCTTACTTTACTGATCAACTGAGATTGTTAAGGGAAGTAACTGCTGCGGAGTAAAACGTATACAAGAAACAACTGGCGCAGGCACATGCATGCTTATTGACACAAAAATAGAATTTTAACTGCAACATAGCATGCACAGTACTAGTAAATCAAAGCAGGAGGATATACGCTGTATATTTTAAACGTCAGTGCTACCACACGATGATGACACCATAGCGGATTCAACTGAAACAGGCAATGTAACACGAATTGATATCTCCAAAGATTTGAAACTTCCGAGATCCGAGAAGCGAAAAATAAACTAACTCAGCGATAAATTAAGCAAACACAAACAGATGAGTTACAAGAGATAAACGTCGAAAGCAGAGAATACATGTAAGTTGCGCTAGGATGGTGTGGGAAGCATGCAGCAATCCATGCATGAGAACAACAAAGCCAGTTAGATCTGCACTGCAGTGTATCTAACCGGCGACAGAAAGTAAATTACAAAAAGCAAGCATGCAATTACATGTACGAGTATATGCACAAGCTAATTGGATGACTTGAGTATGTATCCTAGTTGTCTACTCAAACATCTTTGTTACAAGCTACCCTTGCAACTTGTTCATGTCCACCGACGAAACTGACGTTAATTGACGTCACTGGAAAATAAGTCTTTTTCATTACGCCATCAAAAAGGTTATTTCAGCAGCACTAATCCAACAGGCTAAGTATTCACTAGCTTCAGAGCAATCCGAGAGGCATCGATCTTTGAGCGATTGGTCACTGATCAGTGATGCATAATATTTAGCGACAGCATGGTTGAACCTTCTTGCTTTTTCCTGAAGCAAGCTTTTCCTGCTTCGAACCGACCCAGCTGACCCTAAGACCTTTCAAGGTTCATGCTGATAATTACTGCCTGTACATTTAGCCTAAAAAACCTCTTAAAAAGTATTGAAGAATACAGAACAAAATCTCAGAGAAAAGTCCACATCAAAGCAGATGCGCAGTTTGAACGGAAAAAAACGATTTAGCATGCAGTGTGTGAATTGAATTGCAGAACAAGTGTACCAATTTGCAGATAATAGCAGAAGGGCTACTCCTACTCGATGGCTCTCGATGTGCTCATTTCCTGAAAAGCAGACAAACCAAAGCAGCATTTAAGTTGCTAAATTAGACAGAAATTGGCAGAATACGCAGAACCCTCATCAAGCCAGCATGCAGCAGAATAAACAGTTTGATTGAACAAAACCAAAGTAAATGAAAATTGTGTCAGCATCGAACACCGCACCAGACAGTCAGTCTGACTCAGCCTTCCTTTTCCGACCGATGGACTTCGGCTACTGCATCATTAAGTCTCTCCAGCTTCTGTCTGACCCAGCTGATCTTCTCCTCGTCCTGCGTCTCTATGGCGACGCGTCTCTCTTTCTTGATCATCTCCATCTGCTGCAGGCTGAGCTCCACGTGCTCGCAGCAGTCGCTGTAGTGAGCCAGAGTGAGCAGCTCCTCCAAGTCCGGGTCTTCAAGCAGCTGTTCAATCCAATGATCGAATGCGATTGCAGGTGCGCGATTGCGGAGCAGCTCAGCTTGGAGACTCCAGCTCAGGCAGCGGAAGTTCACGTACAGGTGGGAGGCGAGAGGCTGCGACAGTCTGGCTGTGAATAGAGATTGTGTGAACTCGGGAAGGAACGGGAAGTGAGGCGAAGAGTCGCAGGGGAGGCAGAACCTCCATGCCCAGTCTGAGTCTTCTGGCAGTTTTGTACGAGTAATGTTCCACCAGCTCTCTTCTCGAATATCCTGTGGCTTCAACCCTGACTCAATCTGATGTCTCTGCAGCTCCATCGCGAGTCTCTCAGCCTCCTCAGATTCTCCAAACTTCAAATGCGCCATGGCGGTCATGCACAAGGCGGCGCACTTGCACCACTGCTGCTCATGCAGGAGACTGAGGTGCTTCATCAGGGTGTCTCTGTCGCTCGATTCCGACTGCAGCTCACTTACACACTGGTGCACCAAACTGTACACATCTGCGAACTTGCAGTACAATTGTTGAGAGCCACGTCCTTTCCTGATCTCCGTGACAGCAGGCGGTGCTGTCAGAGGCAGCAGAGTGAACGGGTGAAAATAGAACTTCTCTGACTGCGGAGGTCTCACGAGTCTCCTCAGCTGCTTTACCACTCCGCCGATGTCGCTTCTCAGTTCACAAAGTTGGTCTCGAACCCTCGCCTTCGTGTTGTCGAAGTCGCCGCCGATTCCAGCGTACTTGAAGTAGAGCGGAGCGTCGGGCATGAAGAAGTGCGGCATGCACTCATCGGGCGAGCTGCTTGAGTCGATGAAGCTCAGCATCATGTTGAGAGACTCCTTGAGCAGAGCGATCAGATTATGGGGCTGCCAAACCACAGTCTTAGGATCTGTGTCATACTTCTCCAGCATTGTGAAGAGCAGAGTCTTTGCATGGTAGGTCTTGAGTCCAGGTGTGTCCAGAGTGAGCGGCAAGTATCTCTTGAAGATGAACTTGATGAGTGTGAACAGCTGGCCCTGGATTGTGCTCAGCTCTCTCATGATCCGTTTCTCTTGGAAGCTGAAGCTCACTCTGAGCTCGTTGGTCGAGCTCGGTCTGGTCGCCCGAACGAGGTGAACAGAATCACTGTATAAGAGCAGTTTTTCAATTCTGTCCTCACAGAAACTTCTGCAGCACCGGGTCGCATGGCACGTGTCCTGTGCAGGCCGCACACCGCACGCCGTGGCTGTCACTGCAGGTTGGCCACCTGCAGAACGCAGTGAGCGGAGAGTTGCTTTGTGGCGAGTAAAATAGATGAGTTGGCTTAAAAACAGCAGATTTTCTCTTGGCTGGTTGGGAATATCGAGTATTTGACTGTCCGATGAAATATGCTTCAGGCACGCACTGGCAAGCGCGCGATAGGGAGTTACATGTACAGTTCGGAAGCTTTAAAATTCGATCATTCATTTGCATGATTGTATATGCAAAAAACGATTTGCATAGCCTTTACAAGTATCAAATTGTGTCATCAGTGGATCAGTAGTGAAAGAGTTATAATGTGCATATGTTTACCACTAATGCCTTCGATCGAATTTATTGTCAAGTAAAAGTGCACTTGACTTGGCTCTCCTGATCGAAATCACCAGCGCGCTGAAATTATTTTGGTTTCTGAGCGCTTTTGCCAGTGCGTGTATTTAAAGTGCGTGTACGCGCTTATTTAGACTTTTAATTTTTATTTAGTCGATTTTGGCATCCCGCTCAAGCTGCTTGATAACACGCCAGAGAATTTGGACGCTGTCTAAATGAGTTTGAGTTTACTGAGTAAACTGAGTTTGCATAGCTTCAGCTTGGGAGACCGACAACTGACCGCCAGAAAATTTTACGGCCGTTCTAGACAAGGTAAAATAGGGTGGCGGTAAAATTGTCGTAGACCCCTTCAGCTTCAGCTGTTCTGGCTTTCTCGGGTTATACATGTAGCTAGCTCAGCACAAATCAAACATTATCTGGACTCATTGCCTCGCAGCAAGGCACCAATCAGACAGTCGGAGCGGCTTCGTTTTATTTTTTGAAACTTTCTCAGTAAGAGTAGCAGCACCTCAGCAGAGCCATGCCGCCTACCGTCCATCACTCAAACAGCGCTGCACCCACTCTGCTACAATTGGAGCCTGTGAATTCAAAACCCAATGGCTCAGCCAGTTGGCATCAGAGTTTTCTTTTTAATTTCGCCTGCCGCTTGTGTCATTCTGATGCATTTGATGAGCATTCTGATGATGAACTCAGCCTCACTAACCTGCTTCCACTGCCACCTGTGCGTGGCCCTCCGTGACCTGCAGCCGAGTGGCGTCTCTGCAGGACTTATTCAATCTTATGCAGCTGCCTTCCAGATGAAACAGTTTCCCAGAAACCAGTACAGTCCAGTCAATGTCCGAGTCTGCAGCTGTCCTGCCGTTCACTTGAACCAGACTGTTGGCCCAGCCCTCTGCGTAGCTGCCCGTCATCTGTCTGTCATCCTGTGTGAGGACTCGAGCGACTCGTTCAAGCCAGTCAGCCAGTCTCTGTTGACAGTCCGCTCTCTCTCTGGTGAATCCCGCCTCACTGAGCAATCGATGCAGCTCCTCGCTCAGGCGCCTGTCTTTCTGGGAGTCGTCTGAGAGCCTAAAATGATCCGACATGCGTGTGGGTGATTTGTTCAGAGTTAGATGGATAGAGCAAGCAGGAGAGCTGAGAGTGCAGCTGCTTCAGCACTCAGTCCAACCCAATCTTAACCCACCTGAGTTTCGCTACAATTTCTGTCCCAAGCTGCCAGCCTGTTGGAAGGCGCAGTGCGGCAGTGAAAGCCGAACCGGTCAGACTCACCGATGGAGGCCCGAATCCAAGCAGTGTGCGGCTGCCTGCTCGGCCTTTGAGCTTCTGCAAGGGAAGGAGAAAGCCAAGGGTTCTCACAGCAGTTGAGTCTGAGATTCTCATGAAGCACAAACCAACTTCATTGAGTCGGAAACTTCCATTGTAAAAGCATTTCAAGGCGAAGCGCCCAGTTAGTGCAGCTTCATCAAAACTCCAACGCTTTTTCGGGCAGAAAAATCAAAAAGAGTAAGTAGATGCAGGCAGAAGCAGATGACCGAGAGAAAGCAGGCAATAAACAAGAGAAAGCCGAGAAAAGAGTGGGAGAAATCCGCAAATTGTAAGAGAAGGTCACTTGTTGGACCGGATATTCGAGTCTTCAGAGTTTAGGATATTGAAGCGAATGTGGTCTGCTCTGTGTTTGCACCTGAGCAAACCGGCATTAGTGCCCAAGCAGGGGCCTGTTCGTGCCCCACCACCTGGCCAGATGTGCGTACGTACTGGGCTTGGCCTGATCCTCTTCTCTGCCAGCAGGGATAATTATTATATGATTAATATGATTAATAAAATTAAAAAAATGATTTCGTTTTTAATCTCATTTATTATTAATACATTCAAATTGTGAGCATTCTATGCACCTAAATATTCTATTGGTGTTCTTAGCTCTACGCTCGTATGCTGTACGTAGCTGTGTATGGGGGTGGTTGTTTGCAACGTGCGGCTGCGCCCGTGCGCGTGCAACACCCAAACCCCACCCCAATTATCGGCTGCTAAAATGTATCGATTGTCAGGCCTGAGCGCCAAGTTGGATTTCTCGCAATCACAAACTTTGCTCGTTTTACAAAATCCAACAGTTTTCACATAAGGTTTCTTCGCTCTCTTATCTTTTTAAAATTATTCCTTGTTTTGTCTCATGAAAATTAAAAATGCAAAATGATATTTTTCTACATGTTTTTTGTCGTCGTATTTTATCCCCTTTTTTCTTCTTCACTTCTTCCCTCGTTCTTGTGTTCGCTACATGGCCCAAACATACGAAATACTCGTATTTTCTATTTGAAGCGATTCTTACCAAGCGTTTCCTAGCTCATGAAAAACTCGTATAATTTCAGAAATGCTATACTTAAGCAACATACTCGTATATTGAAAAAAAATCGTTAAATTCTCGCTTAACTCACCTCACTTCACTAGGATTTAGCAGCCGCAGCACCTGCCGCTGCTCATATCGCTGTGCCACCTGCGCACACGTCAGGCCCCGACCGTCTCGATGACTCGCATCCGCTCCTCTGTCCAACAGAGCCTTGGCTGCTCGAACGTGACCGGCTTCGCACGCTCGTGACAGAGCAGTCCGACCCTGACTGTCTTTAGCACGCACTGACGCACCGAGATCGATGAGTTTCTCAATGAGCTCGTGATGACCTGCATCAGCTGCCAGCATGAGAGCAGTGGCTCCAGTGCTGTCTGGCAGATCGATATGCTCTGTGCTGACTCGCTCATCATAGATCAGTGTGACAGCAAGAGCGACGTGTCTTTGAGAGATGGAGAGACAAAGCAGCTGTGTGATGTGAGCTGGCTGCATTCGAGAGAGGGTGTCAGTGAGAACAGAGTTCCTGCCTTCGATGGCCATTGCTGCAGTGAAGCTGAGGATGGTGCTGGATTGGAAGAGCCAGTCGGGCTCCAGGCCGAGGGCGGCGACGAAATCTTCGCGAAGATGAGAGCAAGCCACCACTGCGCATTGGAAACGGAGATTTGCTTTTTGATTCGGACTTGAGAGACACGGAATGAGGAACTCGGCGACTTCCCACTGACCCCAGATTACAGCAGATTCTATAGCGCTGATGCAGCAATCATCTCTTTTTGCTTGGTCAGAGACTGTGTCGGCGAGGAACTTGACGACTTCAAAGTGGCCCTTGATTGCAGCAGATTCTGCAGCTTTGACGCAGCAATCATCTCTTTTTGCTTGGTCAGCGACTATGTGTACGAGAAACTTGACGATTTCTAATTGACCATTTGTTGCAGCCGATTCTGCAGCTTTGATGCAGCAATCATCTCTTTTTGCTTGGTCAGAGACTGTGTCGGCGAGGATCTTGACGACTTCAAAGTGGCCCTTGATTGCAGCAGATTCTGCAGCTTTGACGCAGCAATCATCTCTTTCTGTTTGGTCAGCGACTGTGTGTACGAGAAACTTGACGATTTCTAATTGACCATTTGTTGCAGCCGATTCTGCAGCTTTGATGCAGCAATCATTTCTTTTTTTTTGGTCAGCGATTGTGTGTAGGAGAAACTTGACGACTTCAAAGTGGCCCTTGATTGCAGCAGACTCTGCAGCCTTGATGCAGAAATAATCTCTTTTTGTTTCGTCAGCGACTGTCGGAACGAGAAACTTGACGACTTCCCATTGACCCCAGACAACAGCAGATTCTGCAGCTTTGATGCAGTAATCATCTCTTACTGTTTGGTCAGCGACGGTCGAAACGAGAAACTTGACGACTTTTAATTGACCATTTCTTGCAGCATCTTTTGCACGTTTGATCCAGAAATCATCTCTTTTTGTTTGGTCAGAGACTGTGTCGGCGAGGAACTTGACGATTTCTAATTGACCATTTGTTGCAGCCGATTCTGCAGCTTTGATGCAGCAATCATCTCTTTTTGCTTGGTCAGCGACTGTGTGTACGAGAAACTTGACGATTTCTAATTGACCATTTGTTGCAGCCGATTCTGCAGCTTTGATGCAGCAATCATTTCTTTTTTTTTGGTCAGCGATTGTGTGTAGGAGAAACTTGACGACTTCAAAGTGGCCCTTGATTGCAGCAGATTCTGCAGCCTTGATGCAGTAATCATCTCTTTTTGTTTCGTCAGCGACTGTCGGAACGAGAAACTTGACGATTTCTAATTGACCCCAGACAACAGCAGATTCTGCAGCTTTGATGCAGCAATCATCTCTTTTTGCTTGGTCAGAGACTGTGTCGGCGAGGAGCTTGACGACTTCAAAGTGGCCCTTGATTGCAGCAGATTCTGCAGCTTTGACGCAGCAATCATCTCTTTTTGTTTGGTCAGCGACTGTGTGTACGAGAAACTTGACGATTTCTAATTGACCCCAGACAACAGCAGATTCTGCAGCTTTGATGCAGTAATCATCTCTTTTTGTTTTGTCAGTGACTTTGAGAACGAGAAACTTCAAGACTTCAAAGTGGCCCTCGATTGCAGCAGACTCTGCAACTTTGACGCAGCAATCATCTCTTTTTGTTTGGTCAGCGACTGTGTGTACGAGAAACTTGACGATTTCTAATTGACCATTTGTTGCAGCCGATTCTGCAGCTTTGATGCAGCAATCATCTCTTTTTGCTTGGTCAGAGACTGTGTCGGCGAGGAACTTGACGACTTCAAAGTGGCCCTTGATTGCAGCAGATTCTGCAGCTTTGACGCAGCAATCATCTCTTTTTGCTTGGTCAGAGACTGTGTCGGCGAGGAACTTGACGACTTCAAAGTGGCCCTTGATTGCAGCAGATTCTGCAGCTTTGACGCAGCAATCATCTCTTTCTGTTTGGTCAGCGACTGTGTGTACGAGAAACTTGACGATTTCTAATTGACCATTTGTTGCAGCCGATTCTGCAGCTTTGATGCAGCAATCATTTCTTTTTTTTTGGTCAGCGATTGTGTGTAGGAGAAACTTGACGACTTCAAAGTGGCCCTTGATTGCAGCAGATTCTGCAGCTTTGACGCAGCAATCATCTCTTTTTGTTTGGTCAGCGACTGTGTGTACGAGAAACTTGACGATTTCTAATTGACCCCAGACAACAGCAGATTCTGCAGCTTTGATGCAGTAATCATCTCTTACTGTTTGGTCAGCGACGGTCGAAACGAGAAAATTGACGACTTTTAATTGACCATTTGTTGCAGCAGCTTTTGCAGGTTTGATCCAGAAATCATCTCTTTTTGTTTGGTCAGAGACTGTGTCGGCGAGGAACTTGACGATTTCTAATTGACCATTTGTTGCAGCCGATTCTGCAGCTTTGATGCAGCAATCATCTCTTTTTGCTTGGTCAGAGACTGTGTCGGCGAGGAACTTGACGACTTCAAAGTGGCCCTTGATTGCAGCAGACTCTGCAACTTTGACGCAGCAATCATCTCTTTTTGTTTGGTCAGCGACTGTGTGTACGAGAAACTTGACGATTTCTAATTGACCATTTGTTGCAGCCGATTCTGCAGCTTTGATGCAGCAATCATCTATTTTTGCTTGGTCAGAGACTGTGTCGGCGAGGAGCTTGACGACTTCAAAGTGGCCCTTGATTGCAGCAGATTCTGCAGCTTTGACGCAGCAATCATCTCTTTCTGTTTGGTCAGCGACTGTGTGTACGAGAAACTTGACGATTTCTAATTGACCATTTGTTGCAGCCGATTCTGCAGCTTTGATGCGGCAATCATCTCTTACTGTTTGGTCAGCGACGGTCGAAACGAGAAAATTGACGACTTTTAATTGACCATTTGTTGCAGCAGCTTTTGCAGGTTTGATCCAGAAATCATCTCTTTTTGTTTGGTCAGAGACTGTGTCGGCGAGGAACTTGACGACTTCTAATTGACCATTTGTTGCAGCCGATTCTGCAGCTTTGATGCAGCAATCATCTCTTTTTGCTTGGTCAGAGACTGTGTCGGCGAGGAACTTGACGACTTCAAAGTGGCCCTTGATTGCAGCAGACTCTGCAACTTTGACGCAGCAATCATCTCTTTTTGTTTGGTCAGCGACTGTGTGTACGAGAAACTTGACGATTTCTAATTGACCATTTGTTGCAGCCGATTCTGCAGCTTTGATGCAGCAATCATCTCTTTTTGCTTGGTCAGAGACTGTGTCGGCGAGGAACTTGACGACTTCAAAGTGGCCCTTGATTGCAGCAGATTCTGCAGCTTTGACGCAGCAATCATCTCTTTCTGTTTGGTCAGCGACTGTGTGTACGAGAAACTTGACGATTTCTAATTGACCATTTGTTGCAGCCGATTCTGCAGCTTTGATGCAGCAATCATTTCTTTTTTTTTGGTCAGCGATTGTGTGTAGGAGAAACTTGACGACTTCAAAGTGGCCCTTGATTGCAGCAGATTCTGCAGCTTTGACGCAGCAATCATCTCTTTTTGTTTTGTCAGTGACTATGGGAACGAGAAACTTGACGACGTCCCACCGATCCCAGATTGCAGCAGATTCTGCAGCTTTGATGCAGTAATCATCTCTTTTTGTTTGGTCAGCGACGGTCGAAACGAGAAACTTGACGACTTCTAATTGACCATTTGTTGCAGCAGATTCTGCAGCCTTGATGCAGCAATCATCTCTTTTTGTTTGGTCGGTGACTTTGTGAGCGAGGAACTTGACGACTTCAAAGTGGCCCTTGATTGCAGCAGATTCTGCAGCCTTGATGCAGAAATAATCTCTTTTTTTTTCGTCAGCGACTGTCGGAACGAGAAACTTGACGACTTCCCATTGACCCCAGACAACAGCAGATTCTGCAGCTTTGATGCAGAAATAATCTCTTTTTGTTTCGTCAGTGACTGTGGGAACGAGAAACTTCACGACTTCCAACTGACCGTTGCTTGCAGCAGATTCTGCAGCTGTGATGCAGTAATCATCTCTTTTTGTTTGGTCAGCGACGGTCGAAACGAGAAACTTGACGACTTCTAATTGACCATTTGTTGCAGCAGATTCTGCAGCGTAGATGCAGCAGCGATCTCTTTTTGTTTGGTCAGAGACGGTCGAAACGAGAAACTTGACGACTTCTAATTGACCATTTGTTGCAGCAGATTCTGCAGCGTAGATGCAGCAGCGATCTCTGTTTGCTTGGTCCGCGACTTGTGTCACGAGAAATTTGACGACTTTCAAGTGACCATTGCTTCCAGCCATGCGAATATTTTCTTTGTAAAACAGGGTGCTCCATGTTTGTCTTGGTCGAATCTGCAGATCAGCTCTAATTTCTGTGGATTTTCCAACGGTGACTGCCCCATGGCGACTGAAATTTTGGTCAATTGTATGGCTGTTGATAGTTTAGGTGGCGTGTTGTAGACATGTGCCAACTGTCCAAGACTTTTGGGAGGACAAAAGAGGATGATAGAGGAGATGCAAAGATGGGGAGAAAGAGAAGAGAAGGAGAAGAGCGAGGCAGAAAAAGGGAGGGTCAGAGAGGAGAATGAGGGGAGATATGAAAACGGAAGGGAGAAAGAGGAGGGGTTTAGAGGGGACTGAAATGAAAAGGCTAGAAGAAAGAGGGGAGGTAGGGAGAAAGAGGGCCGAGGAAAAAAGTGGATATGGAGAATGACAGTCACTTCTATGTCCCAGTGCTTTTGAACAGCCCCACTATCCCTGTGTCGATTTTTTCGTTAACATTTTATTCAATGTTTGAAACTCGGTCTGGGTCCACGGGGTTTCACTTTCTATTTAGGTTGACTCCTGCACCCGGGCTGAGGTTTCGTTGCTGGGAGACCTGGCCTTTGAGGAGTCCAGAGACGCTTTCTCGTCTCCCTGCCATCTCTTGCCCCCAGCAGCCCCTGTCATTGCTCCGTCCCTGCGCCTCTTATTGTCACTGCGGTATCATGAAGCTCTTTTTTGTACGAGCTAATTTACCAGGTTAACTAATCTAATACCTCCTAAGATATACAATCGGCTGTTGTCTGCCCATCTCATCAAATAGTCAATTCGTTTTTTTATTTGCTCACCTTTATTTAACTCCATTAGTAATCGTTCCTTCTCTTAGAATACAATTTGTCTCATCTTTTCTTCTCCCTCCATTCCGTTCCCTTCGTTTTTATTTTGTCGAAACTTTCCTGATCCTCTGTTTTATTTGCGGTGATATAAAGGTTATTTTTTTGCTACTCATATCCAGCATGAGAGTTCACTCACAGCTTTATTTCCATATATAACTGTAAGAGCCGAGAATTTAGAGTTAATTTACGATGTATATTTTGATGCACGATAATTTAGGAGCGATTAAATAGTCAGCGATGATAAATCGATATAAGTGACTCACCCAACTGGGGTGGTGGGCATGCACAGAGAAGAAAGCGAGATGCAAGTACATGTACTAATAGAGCAGCCCCCACCCGACGGCCCAAACCAAACGCAACCCTACAGAACTCAAACTGCTCAGGCGACCCACCGACTGGCTACCCTTGGGATTGGCTAACATTTTTCCTCCAAAGGCTATATAAAGAAACTAGATCGTTTCTGCAGGCCAAATAAGAAACGAAAGGAGGGGAAATAGGGTAGAGAGAAGAAAAAATAAGGGATGGGATAAGGGCTGAGAAGAGAGTAGAGAATAAAGGAGAGGGGATGAGAGAGAGGAGATGATAGAAAAAACGATAGTGGATGAGAGAAAAGAAGAAGCGAAAAAGGAGAGATGGGAGGAGAGGGGAGGGAAGAGAAAAGAGAGAAGAATTGAGAGAGGTGAGGACTGAGAGGAGAGCTGATAAAAGCACAAAACGTTGCATAAAAATATACACCGAATTGTAGGTGTGAAGTTTCAAAGGGCCGCATAGAGAGGCTTTACGGGCTGGATGAGCCCTGAGAGTCTGAGTTTGCGACCCCTGGTCTACCCCCTCTCCCGAACAATCCTCATTTTTTTATTGCTAGCGTTACGGCGGATTGATGCAATCTACCAAAGCGGCTTCGTATCAATTTTTGTATGCATGTAATTGTTATCTGGATTGTGCCACATAAGCCGCTTAATATTAAGCCATTTAGGAAGCGAAGGTGTTCACTCGCTACGCAGTCTAGACTTACGGAACTACTCATACTTGACTTGGGTCACACGCGTCTCAGTAACTCGGGTTTCGCTCTATCGTAATTTTACTATACATTTAATTATAGTAATCAGCATAATCTATAAAAGAGCTCTTACCGTTCCAGCTCCTCAGCGGTCTCCATGATGAGTTGCACATCCAGCTGGCCGCTTTGCTTGGCCAGCTCAGCCGGAAAGGCGCCTTTCCGGTTTTTCACCTTCACGTCGGCTCCGTGCAGCAGCAGCAGCGCCGCCACTTCAATATTGTTGGATGCTGCAGCCAAGTGCAATGATGAGTTGCCGTCAAGATCGGCAGCGCTAGGGTTTCCTCTCAGACTGAGCAGCAGCTGAGCACAGTCTGCATGTCCCTCTGTGGGGTCGCAACTAGCGATGGCTGCCCACATTAGCGGAGTTCTGCAGTCCCAGTCTCGGAGGTTGCAGTTGTAGACGCTGAGCCTCGATTTGAGCTGCTCGACATCGCCTTGAGATGCAAACTGACCGAGTTGAGCTGCTTCCTAAATGTGGGTTTTTAGCGAAAAAGTGGAATGATTTACGATGTCTGAAGTCTCATTGCTGCTTTGATAAAAAAACCCAATAACTTTTCTAAATCATGAATATTCTAATGTACAATTATACAGTCATATGCAAATAAACATTAAGAACATTTATGTTAAAGTGTTTCATATATAATCAGTGCTTAGAAAAACTGGGGAAATTACCTGAACCGCTTCGTTCGAAAGACCATATTTTGATCTAAAAAGGTGACCAATAAAAATTTACAGTTCGATTAGATTGAAAAAAATAACTTTTTGGAAAATACCTATGAGCATACATACATCAAAAGAAGACTGCAGATTTGAGTCGCATCCAGTTTCCACGCTTGCCAGTAGTACTTATAAAACTGGTCGTCGGACATTGCTTCCGGACAATGATTTAGGAGTGTCCTCACGAGCTCAAAGTTTTCGGAGTCGAGAGCTTGGACAAGTTCAACAATGGTTCCGTCGGGATTCAGACAGACATCCACCCCACTTTCCAGAAATAGGTCTGCCATGGCAACGTTCTCCTGCTCTACCGCAAGCTGCAGGGGTGTCAGACCATCCTCGTCTCTGCTGTTTGGATCTGCAGTTGAATTTTTCAGCAGAAACTCAACCAATTTTTCATTGTCAGAGAGAACCGCACAGTGCAGCACCGAGTGTCCGCGAGAGTCACAGTCTCCAACATCAGCTCCTTTGTTGATGAGTAGGCTCGCACATTCAGTGTGCGATTGTTGACCCTGAGAAAAGTATTCTGGAGCAGCTGCTGCAGCACAGAGTAGAGCGGTGCGATGTGGAAACTCCTGCTGCCGAGCACTAACCAATAGTCGGTTGTACTCCAGTCTCTGCCTCAGCAATGCAACATCTCCACTAGCTGCTGAATGAAAAATCTGGAAAATTGGAAGAAACTTTTTTTATTTAATTACAAAGACGGTTACTATAGTTTTTAGTATTAATCAACACTACGCACTAATTTTCTTATAGAGAAAAATGATCATGAACGATAGTTGTTGGAATCAAATCGAAAATAATAATTAAGTACATAAATCGATATAACAGGTGGATATTGGAAAACCTACCGATAACTGAGCGTCTTCAAAAGATGGGACTGTTTGGCCTTCTTCTGTACAACATGATGTCTCCCTGAAAAATATAAAAGCACTGGCGTTTTTGAAAATCACATTCAAATTTGTAATATTTAGCTGTCATTTTACTTCGTTAACTCAGCAACGGAATGAAGTAATACGGTTTACGGTTACGGTGACAGCTTTGACACTCATTGGCATCATTAAAATATCGATGAAAGTGAGCAAGACTCCCACACACTGTATACGACTACAAATATCACAATTTATAACCACAATAAGCAACTAGCCATAGTGAAATAATGTGACCAAAAATTTTAAAATCTGTTTTGCAGTTCCTCTTTGGTATATACAGTAAAAAAGCAAATATCCAATAAGCCCTGCTCCACCCAATTAAAAAATAAGCGACTCACCTGCCGGAAGCGATGTCCAACCACTTAATGGCTGTCCGACACGGAACGGTAAGGCAGACGAGGCAGAGGTTGGCCGGCTTCTGCTCCACCACGACTTTTCGAACGAGGCGAACTACAGTCGACAGCAGCTTATCGTCTCCAAACCGATCGGGTGAGAATGCTGCATCCGCACTCAGCTCCATCTGGAAGCTGCTGTATTTGTCTTCAACGCTATCGAAGGCTGTCACTGAGATATTCAGCTTCGAGCCATCGCCTTCGAGCTTGATCAAGCTTGTGTCATGATTCGGGAGCCTATCGTGCTGCTTGTCCTTGCCCTTTTCATTGAGGTACCAGCTGCAAGTCTTCAGTTCGTTAAAGAATAAACAGATGTACAATGGAGAGCCACCCTCACTCAGGGTTTTGAGAAATTGTTGCTCGAAAGACTCATCTGTTTCGGTGCTGCAGTCGAAAGTCAACTTTCGAATCGAGCTTCGGGGTCCATCACCAATCTGGATGCAAAGGCTGCTATTTGCGTCTTCAAATACGGTCATAAGTCTGTCACCTGGCACTCGGATAAGGTGCATAAACAGGTAGGCACTTACAAGGAAATTTTCCACTCGCTGATGGTCCGGCTGTCTCTTGAAGTCGAACAAGCTCATTATCAATTTTTCATTAGTAAGTATTTTCAGGTCGGGTTTTTGGGGCTCCTTCAAGTATTTGAAAGCAAATCGGCACAAGTCGTACAGAATGAGCTGAGTTTGCTGGTTTCCAGAGTCCATTGTCAAGTCTTCAATTTGTCTTGAGACTCTCATAGCAACCTGGTGATGCGGCGAAGTCCAGCAAAGCGCTGAGACAGCATCGACCTGGTGTGCACTTTCAGCCCGCTGAATGATGAGTTGACAACTCGATTCATTGGTCTCTTCTAGACAGAACTTCAGCAGTGGAGAGTCTTCTGCGGTCTGGAGCAGGGGCTGATCAGCATTGCGTGCGATTTCGCAGGCGCTAAGCAACTCTTTTAGAATTCCATCGTAAAAGCCAAGCAAAGCCATGCCTGCTTTGCCAGGCAGTGGAGCTCTTTGCTGCTGCTAGTCAGAAATGCTTTAAAAAACTGAACAGCTACCGTATGAAAAAGTGGAAAGCTCAGACGCTGCAGTTTCGTTTCTTTAGAGCTTTAAAAAATAGAACGACAAAATTTCTCTCTTCTCTATATATCGTGCGCTGACTCAATGGAGCATGCAAAAGAGAAAAGCTCTGCCTGAGAATAAACAAGTTCTCAAGCTGTAATCTCATGCTGCAAACCGAGCGAAGAGTATCTAAGACTCTGCAGGGCGGAAAGAGAGTAGTGTTCTCACAGCATTAAGGTTAAAATATCGTACATCATCACAGCCAAATGCATGGACTGTAGTTTTGAGTTAGCAACAGAAAGATACTGTTCTTGTGCCTCAACAGCCTTAGCCTTTGTGCAAGAGCTCAAGCAGTTTTTGACGACTACAATGTCTGCTCTTTCTTTCTCCCAACCCTCCAAGAAAGAATAAGAAAGCAGCCACAAGTATTGAGTTTTTACCACACTTAACCACATAGACGTGAATTTAGCTAGTGTTGTCCGTGGTCGCCGTTTCAACTCATTTTGATTTGTACACTGCTGAATTTACGGTCCTAGAACAGTTGCTGATTGGATTTAAACGGAACTTGTTGGTTTAAACAGAAAAAGCTTCTCTTCATTCTTGCCTCACGTTTTAGGAAATATACAAATAGTGAGTGTGAGCAGATATAAAAAATATTTTTATTCAAAACAACATCAACGGCTGATCAGTTGCAAATATTTGATTACCTAACTGCCAACTGCCGATTTAATCTCTGTTTGATCGACGAGCGTATGTAAGCGCAATTTTAGCTCGTAATATACTTTTCTGGTTATACTGGGAAAAAAATTCGTTGCAGTCCGGCATCTTTATAAAATACCACTTTTAGAGCCGATTTCATGTTTTGCCAAGTCTAAAATCTGTTTAATACAATGGCCAGTGTAACAGCGAATGTAATAAATCCTTCGAATCAAACCATAGCGGCGCGCTACAACAAAGAGCTGGTAGAGGAACTCGACAAAATAAACTTTGCTGATCTGCCTGGCGGCAACGAACTTGCTGCCTTGCTAACTGTTTTAACTGCCAGCGAGTCTTCAGGACAGTATGGTGATCCCAAATTCCTTACCGTTTACAAAAAAGCCTACACTATATTCAGAAAGAGCGTATGTGTTACAGGAACACCATTCGAGGTGGTTCATAAAAGGCCTGTGGTTCGTGAAAGATCCAATCAAGAAGCTGACAGACTGTCTGTTCATCTTCTAGACAACCCTAACCAATGGAAGCTGTCTGAAGCTACAGTGGTTCACGTCCCTGACAGCTACTCAGAAGGATTGGCTGCTGCATCTCTTTACTTGCTGCTCAAAGATGCCAACATCACTTTCGAAGTTTTCCGAAATTCAAGTAAAGTGACAGAGATCCCGTGCTTGCTAGAGATGATTCTTCACAGTGAAAAAAACGATATTAAAGAGTCTATTTTCGGAGAGTACTTGGCTTTAACTCACGTCAGCTTTCACCCGGATTTCCGTGTGCCTGGCTGCGTGTATTGTCGTGAAACAGAAAAGTACGACCTGCGGATAGAGAAAGAGGTAAATGTCAATCCTGGAGCCGAACCCGAGTGGAAGAAGATTGGAATTTCGGTGAAGAGTGTCAATTTTGAACCTCCAAAGCACTTCTGCTGCTCAGAAGAGCATCGTCTGGTAATTCAGGGGCAACTAAGCAAGCCCCTGAACTTTTTAAACCAGAATGACGGAGAAAATATACTGCTGCACAACTGGAACTGCGACGCGTGCAAAAAAAACCCGGTACAAAAAGTCGTTAAAAAGCCTCCAGATTCATGGTCAGGCCTAAACTGCCAGTGCAGCGGCAAGTTTAAAGAAATATTAAGAGGACTCAAATTTGGAACCGTGTATCTTGTGCACGCTGACAAATACTTTGAGCTCAGGTACGCTCTGTGTACTTTCGATCAGAGAACTTTTCGAGGACAGGGAAAGCAGTTTAAGCTAAGAGACTTTTGTTTCAAGAAGAAGTTTCCGATTTGCGCTCAGCATCATTGTGTCCCTCGGCGCAGAGGTTCCGATGGAAAGGTTCGAATTCCAACTCTTATTGAAATAGACTGATTCAATCAAATTCCTGTAGACGTTTTTTTATAGGCTTTTTATATTCACCATAATCGTACATGTGCTTAATTCACACATCGTAGCCTGTAGGGACAGTTAAAAAACATATTTTATTTGTTTTCCCTAAAATAATAGATCAGCAGCCTGGTGTTCTTTTACCCTACAGACTACTTCACAAGACTACTTTTAAATTAAATTCAAGTCGTCCTTGGCTGCATTAAAACAAGTTTTCTTTATTCTTTAAATAAGCTGAAAGCACGGATAGATTATTATTAGATTATAGTAATTAATTTCAAGGCTTTTTAAATTCATTTTTGATCTTTTGATTTCTCTTTCTGTATATACCTTTACTGTCTAGCTGTTTGTTGTCGCTGTCTCTGCCAAATTATGGGTTGCACGCACCTACACTGTACTGCCATTGTGAGCTAATATATATAATTCTTGATGAATATACAATATCAGTTCGTTGAATTTGGATTTAGCCAGCCGACCCCCCGCCTCAGATGTCTCAGCTGTCACTTCTATTGTTGAGAAGCGGTTTTCTTTTATAAGTACAAGTAGCAATCTATATTGATATAAGCGATAGAAATTAATTTAGCCTTTTAATTGCCAGTTTGTTTTCATGATATATTTTTTTGTTCTTCATTTGTTTTTTCACAATCAGCTAACTTCGAACTCTTATCGTTTTCCCTTAACAAAAACAAGTGAAAACTTCTACAAAAAACTTTTTGCATAACTTTCTTCTACAAATACGAGCGTATTTAGTTTACATCAACTATGATATTCAAGATGTAAACTTACATGTATGTACGCTTGATGTGCTGATGCCTAACTATTTGTACCTGCATCTAAATTCTAAATAAAAACTCTGCTTCTTTCTTCAATATGTACAACAATCATTTAAACAAATTTCTAAAGAGCTGAGAGTCTTTTCAGTGACATTCAGGATTTTTTTTATCATTTTTTTGAAATGAAAAATCCCACTTAGCATTAGTAACTAGCATGCACGCCTCCCCTGAAGAGAGAATTCGGTCGATACAATATGCCCTGAAAACTACTGATTTCCCATGAATCCATGACCCAGCAGAAGTCCAAAAAAGCAATCCTAGAAATCCTATCGCATTGTCTGCACAGTGTACAAGTATGCAAAATATTACAGTGACTTTAGTTGATATCGGTATAGAATGAAACTAATCCATTCTGCCAGAGCCTCAGAAGTTGGCCTTTCATGGCTGAGTATCGCCTCAGGCCAATCGCACGGAATCGAACCAACTATACATGCATACATTTTTCGCAAGAGGCAGCTGCTCAGCCTCTCAATTGCTTCATCAGTTGTTTATTATTAAAGTGCAGCCGAGCTCTGGCAGCCCGTCTCTATTCTGTCCAGCTCTCGGCCTGCCCAGGACAGTGCGGGACTCACATATAGGCTGATTTTGGATTTTATACGGTTTATCTGTGCACTGCGGCTGCCTGGCTTTTTTATTGTATTTTGCACTTGGTGACCGGCAATTTAGCATTTCACTGCTGAGATTTGTCAACTCGAAAGCTCAGCTTCTCTACTCTCCATAAGATCCCAGCTCAGCTTCTTTGTTCTCTATCAGATCCCAGCTCAGATCATGCAGACTCCGCTCAATAAACGCTTGTTTTCTCATGCTTCGAGAAAGCGCTAAACTATCAAAAAAATGCAGCTGGCTGGCAGCCCAGCCTCCGCCCGTCATCTCTGAGCACAGAAGCGAAGGTGCAGTGAGGGGGCAGGCAGGGTGCTAAAGCACAATGCAGAGTCTCCATTGTGCAAGGCTGGGGCTGCAACTCTTTCGGGAGCAGCTGCCACTGCAGCCTCAGACAGCTCAGCTTTGCGCTGGTCATCTCGGCAGCCTCATCGCTAAATGAATCTCCAAGCTTCATCTGGAACGGCCCCACCCAGCTCAGCACTCGCAGTGCGACAGTCTGGCGTCATAAAAGCCCGCAAAGAGAAAACTACTCGAGTTCGCAATCACCCCATACTGGCCTCTCGAACCACCCAACCCCCGCAACTCCTGCCTGAGATAATAAATAAGTCTAGCTAGAATGCAGCTCCATTCAGCTCACTACTCAAAACAGACCGAGTACAGCACTGCTGGTTGCCCCCGGAGTCTGCCAAACTGCAGGGAGGCTGACAGAGCGGTGAGCTGGCCTGAGAATAGCGAGCGAGCAGAGATACAGAGAGGTTAAGCTGGCCTCTCTAACCACCCGCTGCCTACAGCTCGACTGCGTTTTGTCCTAAAAAGCCATTGTGACCATGCTCGCATATCATAATTCGATGGCTCTCAGGCCATTCAGTGCGTGCTCAAGCCTGTCTGTTGCTGCTGGCTGCAGGTGGCAGGAATGCAAAATGCAGCGAATTGCTGCGGCCGAGAGCTGGACAGAATAGAGATGGGCTGCCAGAGCTCGGCTGCACTTTAATAATAAACAACTGATGAAGCAATTGAGAGGCTGAGCAGCTGCCTCTTGCGAAAAATGTATGCATGTATAGTTGGTTCGATTCCGTGCGATTGGCCTGAGGCGATACTCAGCCATGAAAGGCCAACTTCTGAGGCTCTGGCAGAATGGATTAGTTTCATTCTATACCGATATCAACTAAAGTCACTGTAATATTTTGCATACCTGTACACTGTGCAGACAATGCGATAGGATTTCTAGGATTGCTTTTTTGGACTTCTGCTGGGTCATGGATTCATGGGAAATCAGTAGTTTTCAGGGCATATTGTATCGACCGAATTCTCTCTTCTGGGGATCCACGCCTCCCCTGAAGAGAGAATTCGGTCGATACAATATGCCCTGAAAACTACTGATTTCCCATGAATCTATGACCCAGCAGAAGTCTAAAAAAGCAATCCTAGAAATCCTATCGCATTGTCTGCACAGTGTACAGGCATGCAATTAGTACAGTGACTTTAGTTTATATCGGTGTAGAATGAAACTAATCCATTCTGCCAGAGCCTCAGAAGTTGGCCTTCATGGCTGAGAATGGCCTCAGGCCAATCGCACGGAATCGAACCAACTATACATGCATAAATTTTCGCAAGAGGCAGCTGCTCAGCCTCTCAATTGCACTCTTGGGCTTCATCAGTTGTTTATTATTAAAGTGCAGCCGAGCTCTGGCAGCCCATCTCAATTCTGTCCAGCTCTCGGCCTGCCCAGGACAGTGTGGGACTCACATGTAGGCTGATTTTGGATTTCACACGGTTTATCTGTGCACTGCGGCTGCCTGGCTTTTTTTATTGCATTTTGCATTTAGTGACCGGCACTTCAGCATTTCACTGCTGAGATTTGTCAACTCGACAGCTCAGCTTCTCTACTCTCTATAAGATCCCAGCTCAGATCATGCAGAATCCGCTCAATAAACGCTTGTTTTCTCATGCTTCAAGAAAGCGCTAAACTATCAAAAAAGTGCAGCTGGCTGTCAGCTCAGCCTCCGCCCGTCATCTCTGAGCACAGAAGCGAAGGTGCAGTGAGGGGGCAGGCAGGGTGCTCAAGCACAATGCAGAGTCTCCATTGTGCGAGGCTGGGGCTGCAACTCATTCGGGAGCAGCCGCCACTGCAGCCTCAGACAGCTCAGGTTTGCGCTGCTCATCTCGGCAGCCTCATCGCTAATTAAATCTATAACCTTCATCTGGAACGGCCCCACCCAGCTCAGCACTCGCAGTGCGACAGTCTGGCGTGATAAAAGGCGGCAAAGAGAAAACTGCTCGAGTTCGCAATCACCCCATACTGGCCTCTCGAACCACCCAACCCCCCGGCAACTCCTGCCTGCCTGAGATAATAAACAAGTCTAGCTGGAATGCAGCTCCATCCAGCTCACTACTCAAAACAGAGACCGAGCTCTGCAGGGAGGCTGGCAGAGCGGTGCGCCGGCCTGAGAATAGCGAGCGAGCAGAGATAATTACTGCTTGAGGTTAAGCTGGCCTCTCTAAACACCCGCTCCCTACAGCTCAAGACTGCTTTTTGTCATAAATAAGGCATTGTTGCCATGCTTGAATCTCAGAATTTGATGGCTCTCAGGCCATTCAGTGCGGCTCAAGCCTGTCTGTTGCTGCTGGCTGCAGGTGGCAGGAATGCGAAATGCAGTGAGCTGCTGCGGCCGAGAGCTGGACAGAGTTGAGATGGGCTGCCGGAGCTCGGCTGCACTTTAATAATAAACAACTGATGAAGCCCGAGACTGCAATTGAGGGGCTGAGCAGCTGCCTCTTGCGAAAATTTATGCATGTATAGTTGGTTCGATTCCGTGCGATTGGCCTGAGGCCATTCTCAGCCATGAAGGCCAACTTCTGAGGCTCTGGCAGAATGGATTAGTTTCATTCTACACCGATATAAACTAAAGTCACTGTACTAATTGCATGCCTGTACACTGTGCAGACAATGCGATAGGATTTCTAGGATTGCTTTTTTGGACTTCTGCTGGGTCATGGATTCATGGGAAATCAGTAGTTTTCAGGGCATATTGTATCGACCGAATTCTCTCTTCAGGGGAGGCGGAGGGGAGGAGCAATCAATATTAAATCAGCAAAGAGCTGAGAGACGAAGTGTTGTACATCTGTGTGGTGTTTATATTTGCATATGCAGTAACATTCAGATTAACGTCAGAGAAATTTCCGGAATTGGAGCATTAAAATAACCAACTCATGTTTTGAATTTTAACTGCCAGTAAAATTTTAAATCATCGACGTTGCCTAACGGCATAAACATCTTCTTTTGGCACAGCAGATATTTAGATAGTTTGATTACTGATATTTCCTTATTCTCTATAGAACTCTCTCCGGCTTTGAATCCGCCCTATAAAACTCTACACATTTTTAGAAATTCCGGCTGACTTTTTAATGAACATAAGTACCAAAAAATGCTATAAGATAGTGGGCAAGTACCTCGCTGACACTTCGACAAGTTTATTAGCAGTAGACTTAGGATTATGATTAAACCAATGTCAGTCATTTCATAATAGCGCGGCCGTAGAGCCGATCCTCCTGTACGGTGTGGAGGCTGTGCCGCTGACCAACACGCGAGAGCGGGCCCTGGACGCGCTGTACCGATCGCTGCTGCGCTATGTGCTGGGTTTGCACTACCCGGAGCACCTGCTAACCAAAATGCTCTGATGGCCCCTGAGCGCCACCCTGCGCCGGCGCCCTCAGATGCTGCTGGGCCACTGCCTCCTGGATCCTGGGCGCCCTTCCCGGCCCCTGACCCTGATGCACCAGCCCACCGAGAAACTGCGACGGTTGATGGCAGCCACTCTGACTTGACTGACTGCCTCATCAAAGACCTGCAGGCGCTTGCGCTGACCCCCCTCATGCTGCTGCTGCCTGCCTCCCGACTGTTCTGCGAGCGGTGCCCGCAAGGTGTCCCCCTCTGTGTCCCAATTAATATATATTATTTTTATAAGCTCGAAACTCGAATTGTCGAAAAGTCTTGTTTAGTTAGTTTACTACTTAAAGAGCGATACAATCCAATTCTTGAAGCATGAGCAGTCTCAATAGCTTGCTGCTGATATCGATGTTCGAGGCTCGAAGGCGATACGGCTGCTATAACCTTGGAGAACAGATAAATAACCTGTGGTTTATAGTATCTGACCCAAAGTATTTTGACCCAAAGATACATGTACTGATCGCATGGTACTGATAAATATTCGTGGATATTCATTGTCGAGGTAAAGTTTTTCTGTTACCTGACTGAAATTCACCAGTGCTAACCAATTTGATAAGCTCAGCTTAGATAATTTGTATGGCATTGGGCCATGACGAAACGACATCGCATGATTGAAAACCTATAGCTGGACATAAGCGCAGCATGAGCAACTGTTTAACTGATGACTATTTTACTTGATTATTTAAGCGAGTCAATGAAAGTTTACTGGTAAGAAAGTGAATTTTATTTTTACTCTTTTGGCTGTATGTAAACGCCTGGATTAGATTGGAAGAGTAATGCTACGTGTGATGTTTAGTGGGATATCTTTTCCTATTTTTGATGCAACTAATGACGCTGATTGTAAGCACGTTTGATTTTATAAATACACTGTAGTCACAGAGAAGGGCCTGACTTCAGAGCTTTTCGAGCGTATTGTAGTTCAGAGAAAAGTGAGAATTTAACTGCTACCATGGTAAATTGGCCTGGAGCTTAAATGAAAAAACTAAGACGCTAGACATTATATCAGCTTTTACAATGCTAATATGCTGTTACAAACTTTTCACAGATACTTAATGTTAGACCCACCCATTTGCCTGCTCTTAAACGGCCACGCAGACCCTGCGTGCTCTCTCTGTGTTAATTCATCTAACTAGCTACATGTAACCATGCAAAAAAGCAAATAAGATGGGTGGGGCGGAAAAATATCACGCCACCACCCCAACACTGCCCCGAGCACAATGCCGAGGGTTATAAATACAATGCATTTGGAAGAGCCGAGGCTCTCCACTGCCGAGTTGAGTAAAGTTTGAGCTCAAGCCTAAGAAAAGGACTTGTCTCAGTTCTTTGAAGCTTCTGTCAGTCGTGGCAGAGGGGTTAAGCAGGCGTGTAAGGTAGTTGGCGTGAGAGGCCTTCAGCGACTACCGGTAAACGACCTGTTACACATTAATTACAACGCGGACTTTAGCTATGCAGTGGAATTTAAATATTGAAACCTAATGAGTGTTGAATAATATACTTCAAAAAGTTTAGATAGCGGAGAAAGGAGCCTGAAGTTCTTTTAGACTGACAAAAGAGAAACTCGCTTGACACTGAACAAAAACACAGAACAAATAACTAAGATATAAATATCAGGAAAATACAAAAGACGATAGAATAATTTCCAGTGTAATAAAGTCTCACGAGTAAAAAGTTACAAGTTAAAATATCAAATGTTCAATGTCAAGCTCAAATGGCTTCGCTCCTTCTTGCGCCCAAGCTTCGTTGTTCCTTGTCAATCCAATTGAAAGTAAGTAATGTATACTCCTAGCACAAACACGTTTAAAAAAGGAACTAAGCCATTGACACAACGAAAATACAATATAGACTTTTAAGAGAGACAGGAGGGCCCACCTAAGAACAGGGGCACCCATCTGGAGGTCAGTACACCTAGGCTCGTAAAAGACACCAAAAATTGTCTCCGCTAATCAAAATTTGCAAGGAGATCCATCCACGATCCGCCACTGACATTTAGAAGAAGCTTTATTATTGGTTTGCGCGTTGGTCACAAGATTTGGGAGGCGAAATATTTCACAGCATCCAAATGATCTCTCAATGAAGCTGCTTTTGCACAATCTGCGAGGCATCCGTCTTTAAGCGATCGGTCACTGATCTGTGAGACAAAATATTTAGAGACATTCAAGTGATCTTTCCAAACTGCTTCTTTGGCACATTCTGATGAGCATAGGACCTTTATCGATTGGTCACTGATCTGCGAATCGAAATATTTAGCCATGTCTAATTGACCTTTGTGCGATTGGTCACCGATCTGAGAGAAGAAATATCCAGAGACACCTAGCATATCTCTTCTTGCTACTTGCACAACATAGGTGACATTTTTCTTTAAGCGATTGGTCATTAATCTCTGAAGCAAAGTATTTAGCATCATCAACGGGATCTCTCCAAGCTGATTCCATTGCAAAAGCTGTGAGACATCGATCTTTAATCGACTGACCGCTGAGCTGTAGGGCGAAACGTTTTGCCATATCCAAGTGACCTACAGCAGCGGCTGCTTTTGCACAAGCGGATAGATATTGCTCTTTAAGCGAGTGGTCACTGATCTTTGAAATGAAATATTTAGCATCATCCTGGTGACACTCCATAGCCGCTTCTTCTGCACATTCGATGAAGCTTTCATTTTTGAGCGATTGGTCGCTGATGTGAGAGGCGAAGAATTCGAAATCATCCAGGTGACTTTTTCAAGCTGCTACCGTTGCACAATTCAAGAGGCATTCATCTTTGAGCGATTCGTCACTAATCTGTGTGACAAAGTATCTAGCGACATCCAAGTGATTGTTCCTTGGTGCTGCTTTTGCAGATTTTGAGAGGCATTGAGCTCTGACCGATGGCTTACTGATTCGTGAGGCAAAATATTCAACGACATCAAGGTGACCTTTGGTAGTTGCTTCTTGAGCATATTTTGAGTAGCATTTTTCTTTCAGTGATTGGTCGCTAATCTGGGAGGCGAAGAATTTAACGTCATTCTGGCGACCTCTACAAGATCCTGCGGTTGCGATATCGTCGAGGCATCCATCTTTGAGCGATCGGCCACTGATCTGTGAGACAAAATATTTAGCAGCGTCCAGGTGACCATTGCTAGCTGCCGCTTGCGCCAATTTATTAAACTGGCAAGAACCACTGTCTCTGCAAAGGTGTTTAAGGCACAACTTTGCAGCTGAAAGATGTCCTTCTGAAGCTAGCCGGAAAGCTTCTCTGCGAAAGATCGAACAGGCGGTTTTGATTTGTCTGAAAATTGTCGCATGTTTTGGTAAACGATATGAAATTCCTCAAATTTCACTAATTTAATTTGCTATAGTTGTAGCTTTAGGAGTCACTAGGTGTGGTGAGAGCAGCTTCGAATCCCAGTCATCGTGGAAGCAGCTAGTCATGCGAATTCAATCAGCCTCTTGAGCACACCCAGGCTCGCTGATTCCTATATACACAGGCGCATGAAGAACTTAAGCGCAGATTTCCCTGACCTTCCTATCAATCTGTGCACATTGAGCAAATAAAATGTCTGACAAAGACTGGGAATGATGCACCCAAAAAAAATCTGACTTTCGTCAATCCTCATCCACAGGTGAATTCAGACATGAAAGTTACTTTCTAAGAAGCTAAGGCGAAAGGGTTGGACAGAGACAGGTAAAGATTGCTATGCAAAATACCTAAGTTAAAGAAAACTCGCGGAAAGACCAGACAGATGTGTCGGGTAAAAAAACAGGCACGAGTAAACTAGCCACGTTGTAGAGCCAACAGGAGTAGGCGACAATTTGTTAAAGAGAAGCTTGCCTGCAAGGAAATAAGCGACCAACCCCAGAGCAGACATCCGGAGTCTATCTGAGGCGCAGTCTTCTATTTTTGGCTTTGTTTAAGCAAGATCGATGCTTAAGACAATAGGTTGTTGGATCCTTTAGACTTCAGGAAGATGGAGGCCAAACAAAATGAACGGAAATTTGGAAAAATCTTTCATCAAAAAATTTTTGTTGTTGCAGGACTGGGGAGCATCTGTTGCTCCTAACAGAAGTCTATTGATGGTGGAACGGATCTACATGCATTTGGCTTCAACAAATTGCAGGTAACTGACTAGCTAGTGTGCGTCTTAACCAGGAAACGCTGGCGTCTTCCAAAGCGCGCCGTCTCATAGGAACGCCTCACATTGGCGCTCACCATGGCATGGGGGTAGGGTTTCAACCAGCCGAGCTGACAAAGTCACACAGTTCGAAATTGAATTCCCAAACAAGTAGCCTTAAAAATATCTGTGCAGTTAGGTGGATACTAAATGATTGTCTGTGTTACGAGAAGCATATCAATTACATGTATGTGATTAAATTACTGGTAAAATATATTACAGATTCAACCATTGGTTGGAGTTCCTGAACCTGGAGCATCCCTACGGTTTCAATTCACTTTGCTGTGCTAACTAGAATACATTTTGTTATGTTATAAGAAACGAGACCAAATGGCTTGCTAAGTTGTGTCGACAGCTCTTGACTCAATCGATAAGTAAGCGAGGGTTTACCCTCGATTCGCCGAATCCCGATTTGCCGATTCCCAGCTCGCCGATTCCTGGTTCGCCGAAATTCCCGAGTCGCCTATTCCCGATTTGCCGAAATTCCTCATTTGCCGAATCCCGACTTGCCGATTTCCTGATTCGCCGATTTCCTGATTCGCCGAATTCCCGACTCGCCGAATTCACTATTAGGCCAATTCGAATCAGGAAACCACACATTTTATGGATGCATGTACTTTAATCGCTGTGTTTTCGTCATTTCTCGTTTACTCGTATGTTTTCTAAGCCTTCATGAAATTGCGCGCTAGCTTCTGATAGTTATGCAAGTTCGTGCCAGCTCTCTTAAGCCAAGTACTTACGAAACTGCGTGATTATTCAGTGCATATACCGGTTATCGTATTAAAACACAATTAGATAACAATTTCTTGACTTCTTTTTAAGATTATTTTACTAGCTACTTAGCAATTGCATTTCAAATTTTGGAGCAAACAATGATTATTCTTATAAAACACGTAAGTGCATGGGCTTATTCTGATGCCGGTTCCTCTTCATAGTTAAGGTGCCCCGTGAACTCGCTAGGAAAGTTATTAAGATTTTAAAATTCAAAGTGAAGAATCTTTCTAAAGAAAAAGATTTATTATCTACGAACAAAAGTTAAACATTTTAACCATCAAAACTCGCCACCATTCTAAGAAACTAAGCTAAAAATTGCAGTCAAACACTACACGATAAGCTTTTTGTAAAAGTAGCTATATAGGACTACTAAGTAAGGCAATAAAACAAAATAAAAAAATTGAATGGTAACTGTGATTCACGACAATAAAGCAACGACAAAAAAAGCGAATTTACGAGCGTAATTTAAGGAGTTCAATATTTAGGAGAAAAAAATTATAATTTTTCGAATTATCAGGTTTTGATACATAAATTGCAACAAATATAGGTGATAAAATAAATTTTTAATATAAATAAAATTAACACAAAAAGTAGGATTAGAGAAAGAGTTTTCTATAGCAGGATATTTTATACTTTAAAGAAACTTCGACCATATGTAACGGTTTGGAAATTCTGTAATTCAAATCTAGTTTATTAACATGGTGTATTTTAACTTTATTCAAATCCTTAGCTGTTTAGATTACGTGCGTAATTTATTCTAGGGTTTAATATTACGTATTTTGTTAATTTGGTTTCCGTTTCCAAGAAATGCGACTCATAATTTTAACATGTAAGTTCTAGTCTTTTTCTGTAAGCGTGTGGCAGCCTGGGACGTAGATCAACCTAGCATGTACGTGAGATACAATAATTATAATCAGAGCCGATCACCAGTGTACGCATTCATACTAAGACAGTAAGATTTCTTATGCTCCGAGTATAGTAAATCGTCCAGGACTGACAGACGTATCTGCTGAACCATTGATATACGTTGCTAATACTCTCTCTTCGCTAGTAATATTAAATATACCGGACTCGTTACACATACGCCCGTATGCGGACTAGAAATAAACCGGCCCAATTTTTAGCATACATTCAGGTTCTGCTTACGTACGTCATTTGGTCAACGTTTGCGTAAATATTGTTTAAACCGATATTTATTTTTTTGCATTAAAAACCACTCAAAATCCAAAGATCTCCACTTCGCAGATGTTGATTGAATTTTCCTGCAAGCCGACTATTCCAAATTTACTGCCGAAGGCGTTGCACTGGAAGGTGGCCACAGAGAAGTCCGTCGTCCTGTTCACTCGGTAGCACTCAGAGCCGTCCACCTGCAGGGAAAGTTTTCTCATTCGGTAGCTGTAGCCCGCCCGGTTGTAGATGGTGACGTGCGAGACGAGGGCAGGTCGGGACAGGTGGGCCTCCCACCAGCCTACCTCACCGCCAATAGTGTGGGTGCAGGATCTATGAGAGTAATCCTGGTTCGTATCACCATCGAATGCTCTCTCGCAAACTCCACTCATCTGGACCGAGCTCTGGTTGCAGCTGATGAAGCTCAGCTTCACTGCGTCTAGAATACAAATTAAGTAGCATAACTTCAAGATTAAGGTGCTGAAAAAATCTACATATATATTTATAACGTGCATCAAACTCACCCTTCCTGACGTTGTAAACATCGCAGGCATCCAAGCTCACCCAGGCGTCATTGTAGAAAGCATTGAAGTTGAAAAATCTGCACAGACCCTGCATCAGCCAGCTAAAGCCATAGCAGTCAGATCTCAGACTGCACAGCTCGGCGCATTTCAGTCTGCCGGTGCCAGTCAGAGTCTCCATGGCAACCGGAGCTGAGACGCTCCTCATTTTGGCAATGGAGAACATGACTCGAGCTGTCGCTGGTCCAACAATAAGAGCTACACAGAGCAGCATAATAAGGGGATAATTGCTATGCATGTTTGAATTTTTATTCAGCTATCTTTCCAACAAAAGCAACCTTCTCAAAAAGTCTCAGCTCTCGATCCTGTTTTTATAGTATGGAGGCGTTCTTGTCCAAGTTTTTGCATGCGGTTTGCTGATTGGCCGAATTATTTGATTGGACAATGACAAAAGCATTGAAATTTAGTTTTTATTGCTTTCGGATTATTATAGATAACGGGTTTCGGTTCGTAGGTAGGTATTCGTAGTTTTAAGTTTAAGTTTCGTAAGTTTTCTACTGTTTATGCTGATAAATTGACTTCTGGGTACTGATAAGACAAGCCTATATTCCATTGACTCTTGAGCATGCTCTTGAATACGCGGATGCGTACACAGGTGAATTAGACGTTAGGTGCACTTTTTCATCGTCAGTAAATACACTCTGAAATTTTTGTACTGATCCTGCTGGCTCCTATAAGTCGAGAATCTTACGACAAGCCCAAAGCCATTTTTCATACACGAGGCCCAAATTAATATGGCCGTGCACGTACCGAACTCAGAATCAATACCGTTGTATCGACATACTTTTAACTTCAACTAGCAGTAGCTATTTTTGCGTAAACACGAAAATAAACAAATTCGTTTTCACAGAATTTAATTCTATTTATTCTTTTTCTAATATCCCGTTTCGTTGATGTAAAAATGATGAAAACTTCATTTTTTTGCATTTTACCTTGTTACCGTCAGCTACGGTCAGGAAATGTTCCATGTTTGCTTTTAATTTCTGCGAAATCTGCCCAACTTTAATGGAAAATTTTGAGCGACCAGAATGTGACCGGAATGAATAAAAATAGAGCTACAGCGCTCGTATTCACGGTGAAAATGAAAAACAATTAATAGCTATGCATCAATAATTTACATAATTGCAGCGAAGAACAAAAAACAGAACAACAAACATAGAAGTTCAGTTACAACACACACACACACACACACACACACACACACACACACACACACACACACACACACAGATAGAGCTTAGAGATTTAGTATATTTGGATTTACTTATTGTAAATTATGCTTGCAATTGAATTCTGGAACACACTGCCACTATAAATGTATTTGTCAACAGAACAGTGTCGATATCTTTAGTTCAAAAGCAACTGGGAGTTCAGCAATCATAGCCATCATAGTTATCAAAAAATATAGAAAAAAAACAACGCTAGATCACACCCATTGTCCCATGACTGAGCGTGCATTTTTGGTCCAAAAAGCGTGCATTAATCTTACAGTCTATGGCCCAACCCTATGCGGCGTAGCCAAAAAAGCGTGCAGATATTGAAAATCATCTTGGCGCTCTCGAGCACTACGTTGGCGCACTACGTTGACATTGATATATTCCTGCACGGTCACGAGTGCGGGAATGACATCAGCACGCACGAGTGCACGATGTCCTTCACGCACGAGTGAACGTGAAGGAATTCCATTGTCGGATGATTCATCGTGCAGGAATGCACAAAACCGTGCAGGAATGCATTTCTGCGCCTAATGCTTTTTCAGTGAGATTTTACCATAGACATCCATTCCTGCACGCAAAAGAGTGCAAGAATGCCATTCTTGCATGGAAAATCAGCCGACAATGGACTTGCTGGCATTGGACTTGCTGGCTCGAAAGCCTAGTAGTAATCTTACATTACAACGCTCAAGCGTGCAGATAACGCCTATGTCTATGGTAAAATCATATAGTCAGTCTATACAAAAAGCGTGCTGATAATAAAAGAGCGTGCAGATAATTGATGTCTATGGCAAAACTTTAACATGGTTTGTCAGCGTGTATATTTTAAGTAACAATTTAACAAAACAACAGTACTGCAAAGAACTGTATGAGAGGCCTGCGTCACTTTCGCAGTATTGTCCATTTTAAAGTAGATGTAAAAAAGGTACCGTCATTTTGGCAAATTAAAGGTGCACCCACTCACGTTTCCATGAAAGTTGAGTGTCAAGGCCGCACGAATGCAGATTAGCGACGCTGGTGAATAAAATCCGCCGTCAGGCTTACAAGCCGTGCCGTAGAACACTCGCAGCACACGGTTGACATCCTCCGGCTCAGCCGTCAGCAGGTCAATTTTTAATGACGGATTCGATTGCATGAAGGCCAACAGCCTTTTGACGTACTGATCCGTCTGTCGTGTGGTATTGTTACTCGCGACACTGTCTTCTAGGTCGTTGATAGCTTTCTCGAGGTCTTCAACGCACGCAGTCGAACATATGCCATCCAGGTCAATATCCTCGGGCAGCACAAACTCGCCATCTCCATTTGACGGTTGCTCGATCAGACGCTCATCCATTTGCTTTTCCATAAACCGCTCCTCGGTTTGCTGTTGAAGGAGAATGTCAATCTGTGATGATGACATTCCAGAAATGGCTTCTCCTGGCAGTTTCTTGCAGTCTACATAGTAGACACGCTTAGCCGGTGGCTCCATGGTTAAGTTGTAGATCGCGTGATTTCTGGGCACTTCTTAAACTTCAAACGCTCTTAAAGTTATATAGATATATGTCTATCGCTGACACTCGTACCCGAAAAGCGTGCAGATAACGCGGATGTCTATGGCCACGAGAGAGAATAAGTTCGCGTTCGTACAATGCGTCTAAGATTCAGTTTTGAGTGCGTAAATGTCTTGGCCACGAGTGCGCTTCGGGACGATGAGCCAGTAAGTAGCATAGGAAAAATGCGAGCGAAGCGAGCGCATCATTTCATGCATTTTCTGAATCAAGTAATTAATTGTAGTTTACATGCACCTAGATAAAATATTTAATAAACAGGGTTATAGTATTAGAGTAAAATCAATCATCATCCACAGCCTCACAACAGGAAGTATGTCTTGCAGTTGGCCGCAGGATTTCCATCAGTTCGCATGCACTTTTCCGACTGTTGGGGTCGATTCGGCAGCTTCCTGCGAGAACTGACTGCAGCTGGGCGTCTCCGAGCGATAGAAACTCTGGTAGGCGTGCCACTTGGCCTTCTAAATAGAAATCCTTCACTTCAGTGTCGTATTTATTTGCCAACGGTGTCTTTCCCGTAACCAGCTGGTGCAACAAAATTCCAAGCGACCAGATGTCGCTCTCCTTTGTAGGCTGACGATTCCGATCGCGGAACAGCTCCGGAGCCTTGGTGTGGGCGTCACGAAGCAGTCTATTTCGTGTCGGTTCCAGAAACTCCGCTAGAATATCATTAATGCCGTCGAATCCTTTTAGCATTACGCGCTTATCCTGCGTCAAGTAAACGCTTTTCAGAGTCAGGGATCCGTGAACTAAGCTGCGTCTGTGTAGCTCAGCAAGGCCGTGCAACACGCCCGACGTTATAGACTTGTGAAAGCTCACATCTTCAAGCCGCGAGTCTTGATCTCGATTGCTATACAGCTGATCGAGATACTGTAGCAGGTGCCACTTGACGTACGGGTGTACGATGCACACTTCAATGCGACTGTGATAAGCGATGGAGAACTCTATGGGCCATAGAAGGTGAGACTTGTCGCTGAAACGGTTTTCTCTTCTTTTCAATGCGTAAAGCTTTCGAAGCAACAACTTTAGGTTGCCTAAAGTCTTTGAAGGATCGCTATCGGGAGTCTCAGACCAACTCAGGCACTTCTTCACCAGCCAGTCACCTTTGCTGTTTTGTTGCGCTTCAACGGTCCAGAAGTTTGTCGCTCTGCCGAAGGTGCCCCGTAGTTTCAGCTCACTGGAATCTGCACCGTCCTCCAGCTCATGGATTGTGCCGCACCTATGAAAATTAAAGCGTTTTTTTATTTATCCTGGTGGGTTGACGTTCTATTTTAACTTAAGCTGGTTGACCGTTATGGATGAAAATCGTATGATGACACCCAGGGAACTTGTTAAGGCACGAGACTAAATCGATATAGTCAGATCCAAAGACGTCAAAAACGCACATCTGCTATGTCCTATTTTAAAATCTACTTTCCCAGTAAATCGTACGTACGGTAATATATAAAATTTTACCTGGCAAAATTCGAACTAGTGACCGATAGCTGTCTGGTTGAAAAAGCAGCTCCGCTGGCTCTGCCGCCTCTTGACTCAATCCATGACCCAACGTCGTTAATTTCATCTTCGTCGTCATTGATACCCGCATGAACAGCCAATCCTTCAGAATTGACGACTGATGTAGATTCACCAGCTTCAGGGCCAGCGTCTGGTTCTTCAACCACATCCGCATTTTCAGCTCCCAGCTTCATTTCTTTGCATAAGTCGAGATTGTTGTAGGCTAAGGCGCAGTCTTCATCGCCCGGGGATGCGGAACTGCCAATGGGGTGTCCAACTTCCAGCTGAGCATCGGGGCATTGGTTAGCAAAGCACTGCGGCTGTAGAAAGTTGTGCTCGCAAAGAATAGTCAATATGCTCATGTGATTGCCACTCACAGCCAGTTGAATCACGTTGGCCCCATGCTTATTTACTGCATCCCATTTGCACCCGTTAGCTAGGAGGTATCGAACTACATCCGCATGGCCACGGGCTGCGGCCATCAACAGGCCAGTTGATCCCTCTAAATCAGCTGCGTCCAGAGCAGCTCCAGCTGTTGCCAGAACTTCAAGCAGGTCTTGACGGCCCGCCTGACATGCCAGATGCACACCGGTAGTACCATGAAGCCCTCCGCAGCTGTTTGGATTGACGCTGTTTTGCTTTAGCAGCAACGCAACTATTTCTTTACTGCCCTGGCTGCAAGCGTGCAGTAATGCAGAGCATTTGTCTCCATCTTCAGCTGCTATGAACTCGTCAGTAGCATTTGATAGCAGCAGCCGAACTACAGACTCCTGACCACCGATGCAGGCTAGATGAAGGAGCGTTCGCCGACGGCCATTTAGTGGGGCCGAGTGCAGCTCACCGCAGACCAAGCTTGGCAGCAGAGACGCGTGGCTTCTGAGAGCAGCAACGTGACAAGGCATGTTCTGCCTATCGTCCATCTGGTCAGCTGAAATTTTCTGATCCAACATGTAACGCACAATGTGCGAATGCCCTTGAGCAACAGCAGCAATAAGAATGTCGTTTCTGTTATTGTTTTCTGGGAATGTTGTTAGCAGATAATCCACCACAGATAGCTTTCCGTGACGCCCCGCAGCCTGAAATACACTGCGCGAGGGGTTTACAGAGCCGTCTTTAAGCAATTCGATCAAAACCTGCAGATGACCGCCAGCGCAAGCAGCTGCAATATAAGGCGACATCTCTGTAACTGGCGGGCTGTGACCTAGGGCTATCAATTTCTTGACAATATTTGTCCAGCCACGGTAACACGCGATGCCAAACGTTGACGGCTTTCCAGGCGTGGTCTTGAGAAGATTTCGATGGATAGAATTCCCTATTTCTAATAGCAATCGGCCGTTGCCTCGACGTGCGGCTAAATGCGCCATGGTTAGACCGTGCTTATTTTCAACTAGGCCTGCCACTTTCTCACTGCATTCCAACAGCAAGGTTTTGAACATTGGACGGCTTCCTTGCTTAGCAACATGGTGTAAGGCTGAGTAACCATATTTGTCCTGCAATCCAACCTTTAGGTTCAAGCAAAGCAGCCAATCAAAAAGTGCGTGGTTCCGATTTATACTGGCAAGCATTAAAGCATCTCGACCTTCTACGTCGACGACATAAATTTTGCACCCCTTTTTGCGCAGAAATTTGGCCATGTCAGTTCGATTCTTAGCTACGGCTCGAAGAAATGGCGTCTGATTCTGCCTATCAAGACATTCGATGTCTGCGCCTTCCTTCAGCAGCTTGCTGGCTGCAGAAGTAAGATTCATCTCGGAGCAAGCATGCAGCAGGTAGGAGCCGTCGCTGCATGGCTGAGTCAGATCCGTCATTCTGTCTGCGAAGAAGAGTAGAAACTTATCTAAAAAGGCCTGCTTCTTTTGCAACAAAGCTTTTTGAAAAACATCCAAAACAAACTTAGAGTTTCCTATTAGGTTTGAAACGTTCAGCAACAATTCAAGCGTCTCTGGAGGATGTCCTTTCTCTTTCAGGAAGCTCAAAAAATCAAGACGATGACTTGAAAAGGCATACGTCCACGCAGAGTAACCCTGATTGTTTGCGATATCCCAACGGGCTCCTTTGCGAATTAGTGTGCGCACAAGACCTGATAGACCGGAGCGAACTGCGTTAATAAGTGCCGTGTCGCCATGCTTGTCTTTCCAGTCAACAAAAGACTCTTCTACGCCCTCGTTTTCGGAAGCATCGAGTAGAAAATCAGCGCAAAGTCGTTTTCCATTGGCGCAGCAGAGATGAAGCGCGGTTGCTCCATTGTTGTTTCGGCGCTTGAGATCAAGTCCAGAGTCAAGTAGTTGACGCACGCATGTGTGATGACCCTCTCTGGCAGACAGCATCAATGCTGAGTTACCTTCACTGTCTACAGCGTCTTTGTTGCAGCAAGGATGGCTTAGAATGACTTTCAGAGTGGCTTTATGACCGAACCTGGCAGCAATCAGCAGCTCTTTTTGACCACAGGAGTCAGGGTATTTCGCATGAAATTTAGTCAGTAATAAGACAGCCAGATCCGGACAATCCCGCGACTTCAATAGCAAGGTAAGACAGCTTTCTCCTTCAGTTGTAAACGATTCGACAAGATCCTGTCTGTCTTTAAGTCTTTCTATGATAGTCGTATGACCACCTATCGCCGCCAAATGCAAAATGTTCTCGTTTCGTTCGCGACAGACTATTGTATCAATACAGCGTTTATCCTGCAAAAAGTTTACAATGCTATCAAAACCGCGACTTGCGGCTAGCAGCAAAGGGGTCCGTCCGCAGCTGTCAGGCCTGTCCATTTCTGCTCCGTTGGTCTCGAGCAGTTGAACCACAGGCAAGTGCCCTTTCAACGCCGCCTTATGAACTGCAGACTGACCTTTATTGTCTACAGCCGATACTGAAGCACTGCATTTCGTAATCAAGAATTCAACACTTTTCCTATACCGCCCTTTAGCGGCTATGATGAGTGGTGTTTCGCCGTCTCGGTTCGGCTCATCCATTCGCAATCCAAGATTGTGTAGCTCTTCTAGAATACGGTACTGACCGACTTCAGCTGCGTAGTGAACGCAGGTTTGCATCCTGTTGTCATAGAAGAACAATGACCGGCGTCCATCGGTCGCCGAAAACTCGCAAAGCATTTTAAAGGCCTCATTTGAATTTTTGTCCTCTGGTTTGCTACTTTGGCAGGAGAGCATCAGAGGTGTAGCACCTGCATTGTCAGTCTGCATAGGGTTGCAGCCCGCAATGAGTAACAGCTGTATGCTTCGAGTGTTGTTTCCTAGGCTGGCGAAGTGCAACGCAGTTTTACCCTCTTTGTTGTACAAGTGCACGTCGCATTCTTTCTGATTGAGAAGCTGAATAATTTTATAGAAGCCTTTTTCAGCGGCTAGCATCAGCGGAGTGTTGCCCAGCTTGTCGCGGGAGTTGCAATTGACCTCCTTTTCAAGAAGAAAATTCGCGATTTTGATGAACCCGAATTCGGCTGCTAAGTGCAACCCACTTCTGCTTTCGTAGTTCTTGGCGTCCAGAGGGCAAGCTTGCTTCGACAGAATTTCCAAAACCTCTAGTCTGCCATATCGGCAGGCGTCAATTACTGCAGTGTTTCCCGACGTTTCGCGTACGAGAAGATCGGCTTTGTTTTCTATTGCCATATTTAGCATTTCCACATTGCCGTTGATTGCGGAAAATGAGACGATATTTCGGCCTTCAGAGTTGACTTGTTCCACTCGGCAATTCGATCTCAACAATATTTTGACTGACTCTGTGTGGTCTGCCTTAGCTGCTACTAGCAAGGGTGTCATTCCATCGGTCGTCTCGTCATCAACAGGCGCTTTTTGTTCCACCAGGAAGCGCAGCAATTCTTTCTTTGCATGTCTGGCTGAGAAAAAGGCTGGGGTTTGCCCCAGATAGTTCGCACAGTCCATCGTGCACCCATGATCGCTAAAGAACTTGACCACGCTAAAGTGATTGTATCGACAAGCCATCAGAATAGGAGTATCGCCCTTCCAATTTGGATGGTCTAAGTCTCCACCAGCTTTATGAACAATCTGCAGCAGTTGCAGGTTTCCTATGGCACTGAGCAATAGCGCCGGTGTGTTGCCTTTCTGATTGGCATGGCTAAAGTCCGCGCCTAGTTTCTGCAACAGTGTCAGCAACTGTTTTGATCCTCGTTGACAGGCCAGTAAAAGTGGAGTATTTCCATCGAAATCTTCCTTCTCAATCAGGTCTCGGTCTTCAGAAAGTTCGGCCTCTAGTATATCGGTTCGGAGTTTTTCCGCAGCTCTGTGTGCCAAGGTGGCGCGCGAATTCGCAGGTCTTTGCACACGTTCTCTAAGATAAACGAATAGCTCGAAATTGCCGCTGTCAATAGCAGCTTCAAGTAGGGAATCACCAGATTTGGTAATCACGTTTAGGTCACATTCTTGCTCTTCTAAGTGCTGCAGGATTTGAAGATGTCCACCCGCTGCAGCCATAAAAGCGGGTGAGCGACCCTGCGAGTCCTGCGCATTGATGTCGGCGTGCTTTTCACACAGAAGCTTCACCATATTGAACGAGCCATTGTAGCAAGCGTGAAACAATGGCCGCATGCCCTCGTGCTCTGGTTGGTCAAGAGGTACATCGCGTGCAACTAAAAAGTGTAGAATTCCCTCTTGCATATAGACGCAGGAGGTTAAAACAAGATCGGCGGCTGATTCTGACTGAATATTCAGAGAAACTCCGTGATTTTCCAGCAAAGCCAATATATCAGTCCAGCTGTTTTTGCTAGCTTCGAAGCAGCAAGCTTTATAAAAGTTTCTTTTCTCTTCCAGATTGGTTGCATCAAGTGGATTCCACTTTTCCATTAACATTTTGAGTACTTTAATTCGACCGTTGGCCAACGCAACGTCGAACGCTGTGTATCCTTTGTTGTTGCGGGCCGAATAGTCCGCCGAATGGTTTAGAAGCGGCGCTACCAAAGCGTGAAAGCCTGATTGAGCCGCGCACATCAAAGGCGTGTTTCCTGCAGCATCAGTGGCGTTCACGTTAATAGAGGGAACGGACAGCAATGTCTGAGTAGTGCTAACGTGCCCACCGAGAGTAGTCAAGTGCAACGGCGTGAGCTTGCTAGATTCGTGCTCACAGTTAGGGTCTGCGTCGTTATGCAGCAGTTTTGAAACCAATGGCCACTTGCCAAGTGCGGATGCGAGCAATAGCACTTGATTTTTTACGTTCCCGCGTTCGTGGTCAGGCAGCTGCTGAAGGTGATGCAGCTGCTCCATCACTGGTTCAGCACCTTCAAGCCATTTTTCGCAATGCTTAACGGCGTCCTTGAACTGCTGGATCGGAGCCTCGATGCGCGGCAACACGTATGGCGACTCTTGGGCGATGCTTTTGAATTTTGTCTCCATTTTTGCGCAGACCGCTCCTTGTAATAGTTTGTGATTAAAAACGGTTTTGTGCATGCATAAAAGTTGTCAACATCATGGAGCATTAAAAAGACGGCGGAAAGACGCGTAACTAGACTTTGAAAAGTCTGTAAAACCTTTTAGAACTCTATAATTTCTTTCAATATTCTCTCAAATGTTCATTTACCTTTTCAAAATTTTATACGGTCCTTCGATTTTTTATCCTACGAGTAGTACGAGTAACAATCAATAAAACAAGAAACCGTCTGAAATGAATCAGAGATTTTACCTGGTGAACTGGATCTTATGAAGCTAACTTTAAAATTTTATTTTTATTGTTTCTTACTGAAAAGCTTAACTGGGTGTCCTCAAGTAGTTGCTTGAAAAAATTAACGAATAAGACAACTACATGTATAGTTCAAACTTATGAGACTAAGACTAACTACGAGCTAGCTATGATCCATAATTTTAACGTTGTACTCAGCAAACCATTTTAGTTGTTGGTCCATTAGCAAAAAACGAATTCAGTAATTTTACCGCAAGTTATATCATAATTATATGGCAGTTAGCAACACTAAAATTATCAGGCAAAATTCAAACCAAATGTCACTTACGATCGAGCGCAGGAGATATATGGCTCAAGTTAGCGAACTTACAATCTGCTGTTATTTTCTTGAGACGTTTAAACTTTTTGGTTCAATCTAAACGACAAGCTTGTTTACGGCCCGCGGTGAGTTTACCATACTTATAGTCATTTGAAGTATCAGGTACTACCTAGTAGAGACAATTCCAGCAAAAATATAAATTCGGTTATGACGTTCAGACAAGCAGCCCTGTCCTTGAGAAAGAGTAAAAATATATATGAAAAATTACAGCGCGTGAACTTGCATTAAAGACGGAGCACTGCTGTACCCCATTAAGTTCAGTACGGCAATCAAATAGAGAAAATGAAGAAAGAATGGAGGCTCTGCAACCCAGATTGGTCTCACTCATTGAGACGAGCTTGCATCTTTAGGGGGTTAGTATAGCACAGAAAGTGGGCGTTAAATAAGGAACGTTTGCGAACTCGCATTTTTAGAGACGCTTTTCGCATCGTGTATGAATATCTATTTCGCCATCAACAACCAACATTTATCTACCCGAGGATCTGAGTCATAAACAGTTTTTTACTAGCACTCTGCACCCTTCTGGAATGGCACAGAGGCTAAAGCAAATTATAGTTCACAACAACATTTTATTTTCCAGCACTAAAAATGAGAGAAGCATTGAGATAAGATTAATAAAGTATAAACTTGCTTATTCTAAAGTCTTATCGAATCAAATCAAATTTCTTTAGTCAACTTTTTTTCAGTTTATTAATTGTTTGAAAGCAAATCACGCCTTTCTTTGCTCACGAATCATTTAAATTAATAATATGTACTGCACGCTTACTTGCAAAGCTTTTAGTTTTGTGCCTAAAATCATAGGATAGAAAAAATGACAGCCTAATCTTCGCAGTCAACTAAAATATTTTACTTTAAAGGTACGAAAAACTGCGTTTTACTGTGTAATAGTGACACAATTAACTGGACTAGCATTGACTTTTGTTTCGTCCAACCAGCATTTGTTGCTTGTATCATCAAGCTATTTCTTCGTGAATTCGATCATTGACGAAAGGTTGCTCTGCTGATATTTTTACCATAGATGCAGCGTGTAACGTAGAATGTCACGACAAGCCCCGCTGACAGCTGGTCAAGCCCAGCATCCCAAGTGCTGCAATGCAAGCCAGCTTGATAACGAATGTTCGCCTGCTGCCACCACTGTTGCCTGCAGAGTCGAATGGCCGTCCGCACACAACGTACCAGTGCTGATCGATGCTTCTCGTCGGGTCGCAGGTCGGATCCAGGACATCCCTTGTGGCTGCTGATAATTCGTTTGGACAAAGGTATATTTGACGCTGACGACCGCTTGCAGACAGGTCGGTAATGTCGCCCAGGCACGGGCCGATCGGCGAAAGAGGCTGATGAAATCCGACGCTTTTCTGGCCGGCTGGATCAGCCAGAATTGAAACTGAAAGCAGCACTAAATAATAGATGAACCCCACCAGCGGTATAGTCAAGTCTGCAGTCGTCTTTGAACTTTCTGGCGAGCCGGACGTGAAGGATGCTGCTACAACAACAATTGACGTCATGCCGACTAACAGGGCGATCAGGCTGGTTTGCGTAGGTACACCGTCGCCTACGAACTGATCCAGCGGCAGGGTGAGCAGCACCATACTCGGAGTGCTCAGCAAGCAGGCGATAGCTGGACCAAAACGTCTACTAGAAGCAGTCAGCGCGGCAAAGCAGAAAGGAAAAGCTACAGCAAACATGCCATTACCGGCTGCCACGCCCATGACTCGGTCTGCCAGCAGCGGATCGGAGTCGTGCCAGGTGTAAGCCACAAACCGGACGCAGACGGCGTCCATGGGGAATAGGAGCAGGAAGGCTAAAATGCCTGCGACAGCCGCACGACCGATGCGGCTGTTCCAGCCAAAACTGTGTAAAATGTCGGCGGACTGACAGGCTACGTAGATGAATAGGCCGTACAGAGCTGGCTGCCAGGCTGGCAAGCGAGGACCGAGCATCAGCCATGCCTGGGCGTGCCAGAAGTTATTCACAATCGGCAGGCTGGTGAATACAACTTCGTTGACAGCGCCAGAGATGGTGGCAGCAAGTAGGACCGATAGTTTGCGTCGCCGAATGGCGTGTAGGATTAGCAACGAGTAGAGACTGAGAGTGGTCAGCTCGAGGCTTAGTAGCACTGGAGAGTCCTTGAAAGAAGTTATAGATAAAAAACATGCATTTCAATTGGTAAAATTTTAATTCTATTGTACTTTAATAAGAATAGAACCTACGTGAAAAACCTGGTGGATGCTGTTGACGTGTCGCCATGGATACTGATTGTAATCGGGGGCGATGTTGATGCTGGACTTTGCCATTGCTGTTATTTTAGCATTTGTGATTACGATCGAGTGCACCAGTAGTTTTGAACTATCTTGAACAAAACCTTGTTTCCAGACTTTCAGAAGGCTATGAAAATTAAGCGACCGGAATGACTGAGTAGGAACAAAAAACCTGAGCAAATAAAAGCACAGATTTTTTGTTTAAGTATGCATGTAAGTCAGGTAAGCTTCTTCCACTATGCAGCCAGATGGAATTTACTCGACAAGTGGGCAAATGGAATTTATTCGACAGGGACTCAGACGGAATTTACTCGCTAGAAAGGCGAATTTCAAGTATCTGTCGTACGTGACCTTGACTTGACTGCCAACTGGAGCCTGAATTGCTGCTACCCGCTTATCTTGGAGCTGCCCAGGCCACACAGCGGAACAATTGAGTGATAGAGCAAGGTTAAAGGTTGTGTGTGAGCATAGTGGAGCTAGCTAGTAAGCTACAGACACTCAGTGAGGGTCGCTATACAGTGACAGTCCGTGCAAGACTGCGCCAGATTTTCTTCTCTCTCTCTTTCTCTCTTCTCGCATTTGAGCAGAGCTCAGCTGTACTAGTGCTATCGCTCTCGCGCCACATTTTTTTTAAAAATCGGCACACTAACAAATTTACACGTAGAGAGTCGATAAATATTATATTTTGGATCTCTTAAAGTAAGCTTCCAGCTACACTTGGTTAATATTCAGACTACCGATCTATAGAAATCTGTTATAGGTCCACCAAGACTCAACGAAACTATGGATTTAATAAAAACTTGGTACTCGAAATGGGATCATATCCCTTGGAAGCACATTTCGTCGCCGAAAGAACAGTGGCAGGTAATTTTAACAAACTTTAATTCGTTTTATTTGTTAGTTTTAGCTCGTATTGTGCACAGATCCGAGATTTAAACAAATCTTTTTTTCAGGTTCTGCCAACGTTTCTGATCGGCGAGTATCTGTTTATCTTCCTTGCCGCTTTGGCGCTAATCCACGCTATTCGACAAGACCGTCGGCACGTCTTCGTCTGGTTCGCCAGCTTTCTTGCCGGCTCATCAAACGACATATTTTTTATGTACCTGCCTCTGGTTGACAACTTCTGGCAGGCTCAAGCAACAATAATGCTCACGCCAAGGCTGCCGCTGTACATCTGCTGCGTCTATTGCACGTTCATGTACTTTGCTACGGTAAGCGCTTGGCGGCTGGGCCTACCGACTCTGGCGGAAGCTTGTCTCAGCGGTCTCATGGGCATCATGATCTACATGCCGTACGACATCATCGGTATCAAGTTTCTTTGGTGAGTTTGTGTTTGACTAATGAAACAGTGACGCCCCTATCTGGGTGTAGGGACTTTTTAAGCCTAATTACATTTGCATCATAACTGATTACACCTGCGCCCAATTGGGCCAGATGTGCAACCGACAGCTCAGCCGCAGCTATTGCGCGGCGCATCTGAAGGCTGCGTACGGCTGTTCAGTCCAAGGACTGGGGGGTCGCCACACACACTCAATTACCCCAGCTAATGCTGGCACTCCATTTTACAGCTGGGTGAACCGAAGCAATGCAGAGTTAAGTGACTTGCTAAAGGACACAAATTGTTCCAGTGGGATCGGGAGTCGAACCACGGACCTTCAAGTCATGAATCTGACACTCTAACCTCTGGGCTATAACCCCTATTGTTATTGCACAACAATTTATGATTATGGGCCCCTTGATACACGACTCACGACCCATAACCCAATACTGCTGCTCTCGTACAGAAAACATTACGGGAAATAACGACGAACACCAATGAACATGATAAAAATTAACCATTCATACTATCAAGCATGATAATATCATTGGATGTAATCCCAATAAATCAGCCGTTTATTCAGCATTCAGTACTCAAAAATAAATGTTAAAAGATTAGATCCAGTAACGATGCATTGATAAATATTTACTTAAAACGTGCTTCACCAATGAGAATGTATTGAACCTGTCGAATGATCTGTCAATCAATCTTTCTACTATTCCGAAAGCATCTAATAGCAGACATAGTCAGCAATACGCGAAATTCACGAACTGATTCGTCAGGTGGACCTGGCATGACACGGACCCGCCAATCAGCTATCGAATGCTCGGCGTTCCGGTAGGCAGCACCCTATGGGTGATCACCTTCACCGGGACCTTCAGCTTCCTGATTAGAACGGTCTATTTGAACTGGCGTCGATCTGAAGCCGTTGCCATGGTTGCTGTTTGTCTCTTGTCGACGCCGCTAATGATGGTGCAAATGGCGCTGCTACAGCTGATCAGTTGGGATCGCCAAGGTGTGCCGACACTGTCCAGCCTGATGGTCGGTGTGGGTCTCTACCTGGTAGCCATTGCTCGACAGTCGCCAAGACGCTCGCTGTTGAAGCATCCGTGCGGTCCATTCATTCGTGCTGCTCCAGATTTCTCTATCAACCTGGCTCTCTGCTGTTACTATGCCGCTCTGTTTTGCATCATGTTCTTTGGCCGGCCGGAGGATCACGTGAGCGACGGTATCCACCAGACCTACGGGCCGTGCAGAGTTGAGCAAAAGGACTTCTCTGGACAGGTGAGTTCAACAGTCTTTATAGATAGCGGATGACAATTCATGGAGTATCAGTTACGGACAGGTCATAAGAAGCAGTCGTGTAGGTAGCAGAGACACGAGTATTAGACGAATCGGTTGTGCGAAGCAGTGGGTAGGTCGCCTATCAAAATAAGCTTAAAATTCCGGACGAAAACTCTAAGGGTGTACATCCTTGATCGTAGAGTAAAAGGCATATTATAAATTATCAATTAAATTACAGATAATTACAGGTAGGTAACACATTATACGTTATCTTTGTATCATTTGAGCTTGCTGGAATTGAGCTTGCTTTCAAGTAATTGTATTTTTCGATGGCCTTACCGTAGGTTCGGCACCGCTACGTCTGCGAGAGGGACATGGACGAAGACTGGGATTTCTCCTGCCCGGCCGCCAAAGGCGAGCTGCCAGCAGACTATAGCGACTGGTACGTGGTGTGCGGCCGGGCCCATCGCAACCGGCCCCTGTGGGTTGCCGCGCTGGCTTTCTACGCTCTGCTCGGCTCGTTCACCTATTCGCGCATTCTACGCTTCGGCAAGAGGCGGTCGTATTCAACTAGTCCTACTGGCAGTAGGCTGCACGGGGAGTGAAGCATGAACTGTAGTAAACAATATTTATCTAAAAATTTTACACTGAATAATTAATCATTTTAACTGAAATAACGAAACGCTAGTGATTTTAAATTTGTTATGTGCAATACTATCGTTTATTTAAACAAAATATACGAGTATATAAACTACTTCTAGAATTAATCAAATAATGTACTAAATTGACTGCAGGAACTAATGGACACTTGTCTGCAGGAAGTGTCCATTAGTAGGTTGCATATTATCGTCAGGTACGCTCGTAGCTTTCAGGTGTAGCGGATTTTAGTTCGAGTACAGACGGCTAGTTTTATTACGATTATATTTATTTTTAATAATTTAACAGTTTAACAAACACTAACTCAGTAATAGAAATGGTATATATTCCCCATTTATTTTGTTTTCTAGCGGGCAAAAGCAAGAGGTGTCTCGTTTATTGACCGAGGCGAAGCCGAGGTCAATGATCGAGACACCGAGTGCTTTTGGCCCTAGACAGCTAAATGAGTGGGGAATATGATATGTATCCCCCGTTCGTTGTCTATGGTTGTTGTCTCGAATTTATCAGCCCGCGGGGCAGCGGGAAATAAATGATTTATTCACCTAGGGAAATAAATGAAAACATGCGTCACATAGACACTCGCCCGGGGCAAAAGGGGGATACATGGTATATATTCCCCATTTATTTTGTTGTCTAGCGGGCAAAAGCAAGAGGTGTCTCGTTTATTGACCGAGGCGAAGCCGAGGTCAATGATCGAGACACCGAGTGCTTTTGGCCCTAGACAGCTGAATGAGTGGGGAATATGATATGTATCCCCCGTTCGGTATGTTGGCTGCTAGCTGTTTGTCTATGGTTGTTGTCTCGAATTTATCAGCCCGCGGGGCAGCGGGAAATAAATGATTTATTCACCTAGGGAAATAAATGAAAACATGCGTCACATAGACACTCGCCCGGGGCAAAAGGGGGATACATAGAAATACGCTATGAACCGATCAGGAGGGCGGCGCGAGACGAGGTATAACAATTGAATTCTACACGCGGTTTAAATACCATAGAAATTCTTGGAAGCATACGGTATAGCAAAAATTAAAGAATAATTTTAAATACACATACCTTTGTTGAAATTAAATACAGCTAATCATAACAAAAGAAAAATAAACAAAAATATATCATCTAGTAAACTACGATAATTAAATCTACAACGTTATAGAAGAGGCTAGCTTCCAAGATATGATCTCGGTAGGTTCTTGGACATAGTTTTGGGAAGATCCACTGGTAGTTTCCAGGCTATTTATCAGTAGGTTTTTAGGTACATCTTCCAGTAGTTTTCATAGTGTTTTCTCGGTAGGTTTTTGGAGAGATCCTTCAGTAGTTTGCCGGTATGTTCACGGTAGATTCGAGTAGATTCTTAAACTCTTCGGGCAGATTCTTTGTTGATTTCATGAGAACTCTTTCGGTTAGGCTTTTAGGTTTTCGGGTAAATCATGCCGTTAGGTCTGTTGACACACTATCGAATAGTTGTAATGGTCAGGGTCTCTTGGTGTGGGTCTTGCCTGAGGTGTGGTAGAATTCTGGACGTTTCTCTGATTCGATTCTGGATTAGGACTTAGGGGAATTAGGCTGGCCCTTCAGACAGAATTATCTGCGCGCGAATGCCTAGAGCAAATTCCTGCAACAGCTCGTACTCGGTTGTGCAGGATTAAGGCAATCATTTTTCTACTCCGTCAGCCAGTCGTGGAAGAAGCGTGAGAAAGAAGAAATCCATATTTCTCTCTGGAATTTTGCACTTTTATTAGGTAGCTTTTAAATAAAATATATCAGAAAGTTTGTTGCATGGTCAACAGCCGCTCGAAAATCGAGGAAGGCAACTCGACTCGCTCATCCTTGCCTACTAAACTGGTGGAAGTGAGACGATAATAAAGATTTCTATGCTGCATATGCACTGCAGTCACGCGTGAAGAAAGGGCCTTGTCAATAGCTGAGAATCTTTCAGCCTGTTTCGCAGGGTCGGCCCAACTTTGACAGCTGTGCCAGGCTGGCTCCTACCCCCGCTTCTGTTTCTATCTGCCTGCTTCTGCTGCTGCATTTCCTGACAGACTGTCTTGTTTGCACAATGGCCATCTCCAGTGCCGCTTTGGGTAAGGGATTTGCGTCTGCTGCTGTTATAATTGCTTTAACCTGGCTGGAATGTACTTTCTAATTAATAGGATGGCATGGTGGGCGCGTTGAAAAGAATCAGTAAGGAATTTGGCTCGTAAATATGCACTTATCTTGCGTCGATTTGGGTGAAAAGCGCCAGGTTTGCTCGGCAAAAACTGCGACAGGATGCTGTATAGACGTTTGCAATGATACTCGACGATTGATGAAAGCTGGAGTCCTTGTTGCTGGCGCCCCTGGTGCTGGCGCCCCTGGTGCTGGCGCCCCTGGTGCTGGCGCCCCTGGTGCTGGCGCCCCTGGTGCTGGCGCCCCTGGTGCTGGCGCCCCTGGTGCTGGCGCCCCTGGTGCTGGCGCCCCTGGTGCTGGCGCCCCTGGTGCTGGCGCCCCTGGTGCTGGCGCCCCTGGTGCTGGCGCCCCTGGTGCTGGCGCCCCTGGTGCTGGCGCCCCTGGTGCTGGCGCCCCTGGTGCTGGCGCCCCTGGTGCTGGCGCCCCTGGTGCTGGCGCCCCTGGTGCTGGCGCCCCTGGTGCTGGCGCCCCTGGTGCTGGCGCCCCTGGTGCTGGCGCCCCTGGTGCTGGCGCCCCTGGTGCTGGCGCCCCTGGTGCTGGCGCCCCTGGTGCTGGCGCCCCTGGTGCTGGCGCCCCTGGTGCTGGCGCCCCTGGTGCTGGTGCCCCTGGTGCTGGCGCCCCTGGTGCTGGCGCCCCTGGTGCTGGCGCCCCTGGTGCTGGCGCCCCTGGTGCTGGCGCCCCTGGTGCTGGCGCCCCTGGTGCTGGCGCCCCTGGTGCTAAAGCCCCTGGTGCTAAAGCCCCTGGTGCTAAAGCGTCTTCCAAGGCAAGGTAATTCACACAGCCAGCTCAATTTTAAGATATAAATTCTCCGTAAATAAAATACTATAATATTCTTTAGAACCAAGCAATGTATCTAAGGGAAGTTGAGAGCCACCGTCTCCAGCACTTCCCCTCGGTCACGCCCCCATTTGCATTCATATAGTTAGCAATGCTCTTACCAGCCTTTTCACATCCCGGTGACCTCAAGCTGCAGTTTTTCTCTGCTATACTCGTTACTTTCCTTCGCTTCCTTCTCTGCATCCATCTTTGCGTTGCTTTCTAGAAATCACTTTTTACTTTCTATTGGAGAACGGAGATCCTGACGGCCTGCCAATCATGCGCTGCACGAAAAAGGCACACAAATTTGATGCATTTATTGAAAAATTTACGATGCGATTAATGAACGATAAAGATTTCTATTTTTATTCAATATACTGGAGTAGCAATCCATTCTATTCCAATTGATCTGTGATTGGCTAGATTAGCAATCCATTCTATTCCAATTGATTTGTGATTGGCTAGATTAGCAATCCATTCTATTCCAATTGATTTGTGATTGGCTAGATTAGCAATCCATTCCCATTCCTTTATTAATAATCCAAATCTCACGTATTCATTCAACACACGTGCTTGTACGGTAAATTCCCGTTTTCCATATCAGCACTATTCTACAATATTTGATGAAGAATAGAATGGACGATGCAGAGCAGCCATTGCAGTGCCAATGCGGGCTCGCACAGAGGGGTGCAGAAGCCCTAACTCTCCATCCAGACAGACTGACAGCTCGAAGTCCCGCAACTGATTGAGTTATTCTGCTTGGAAGGGTCGCATATTTTTGGGAATTAGATATCGACTCACTGATGTAGGACGAAGCTGGAAGACGAATACAAATGAGGACTTCTAGAACAGAACTGGCTGGTTTGAAGTCTGCTTCAATTATTGATTTTAGTGCAAATAAGTAGGAAAATGGACTTTTATAAATAGTTTACAACATATTCACCACTTTATTGAAGCTCATTGTACAGTGCAGACGTTCTTAGTCCTATTCAACATTGGTATTTTTCTGAAAGGATTTCTCTTTCTATTGAAAGAAAATGCTCACAGGGAAGTTGCTGAGATGCCATGGCTCAACTGGGGGGAGGGGGGTTGCTGAGATGCCATGGCTCAACTGGGGGGAGGGGGGTTGCTGAGATGCCATGGCTCAACTGGGGGGAGGGGGGTTGCTGAGATGCCATGGCTCAAGTGGGGGAGTTGCTGAGATGCCATGGCTCAAGTGGGGGAGTTGCTGAGATGCCATGGCTCAAGTGGGGGAGTTGCTGAGATGCCATGGCTCAAGTGGGGGAGTTGCTGAGATGCCATGGCTCAAGTGGGGGAGTTGCTGAGATGCCATGGCTCAAGTGGGGGAGTTGCTGAGATGCTATGGCTCAAGTGGGGGAGTTGCTGAGATGCCATGGCTCAAGTGGGGGAGTTGCTGAGATGCCATGGCTCAAGTGGGGGGAGGGAGTTGCTGAGATGCCATGGCTCAAGTGGGGGAGTTGCTGAGATGCCATGGCTCAAGTGGGGGAGTTGCTGAGATGCCATGGCTCAAGTGGGGGAGTTGCTGAGATGCCATGGCTCAAGTGGGGGGAGGGAGTTGCTGAGATGCCATGGCTCAAATTGGGGGGGGGGGTTGCTGAGATGCCATGGTATCTGGCTTAAGTAGCGCTTAGTTTCCAATTCAGATACAATATTTGGTGATCCATGAATAGAAACTCGATATTTGAGCTTGTGTGCGCGGGGGGATTTGAGAGCTGACACAGCAAGCTGCGCTTTAATGCTGTTTGAGTACATCAGACAAGATTAGGCTGGGGAATAACATTCTGCAACAAGATTGAGCTGGATTGACTTTGCGACTTTGTCACGACAACCAGATAAGAGTCCTGTTATCCGGGTATGTTAATTAACTCTCGAGAGGCATTCTAATCTCGTACTAAGTAGGAATTGTACTAGCAACAAGGGTGAGGTGACTGGCTTGTCCGACAAATTAAGCTCTGCTTTTGGTGGGAGTTGATCAATATTCTGGTCAGCTGAGGAATTTTTGTGAGAAACATAAGTCTGGCACAATCTGATGTATTCATATTTTTGTTAATCTCCCCATCTCCCCATCTCACCCTCTATTTCCTTATCTCACCCCTCTCTCTCTCTCACCCTATCTCACCCTTCTTTTTCCCATCTCACCTTCTCCTACATTATCTCACCGCCTCTCTCCCTATCCCCCCTCTCTACATTATCTCACCGCCTCTCTCTCTATCTGACCCTCTCCTACATTATCTCACCGCCTCTCTCCCTATCACCCCTCTCTACATTATCTCACCGCCTCTCTCCCTATCCCCCCTCTCTACATTATCTCACCGCCTCTCTCTCTATCTGACCCTCTCCTACATTATCTCACCGCCTCTCTCCCTATCTCCCCTCTCTACATTATCTCACCGCCTCTCTCCCTATCCCCCCTCTCTACATTATCTCACCCGCCTCTCTCCCTATCACCCCTCTCTACATTATCTCACCGCCTCTCTCCCTATCTCACCCTCTCCTCATTATCTCACCGCCTCTCTCCCTATCTCCCCTCTCTACATTATCTCACCGCCTCTCTCCCTATCTCACCTCTCTACATTATCTCACCGCCTCTCTCCCTATCTCCCCTCTCCTCATTATCTCACCGCCTCTCTCCCTATCTCCCCTCTCTACATTATCTCACCGCCTCTCTCCCTATCTCACCTCTCTACATTATCTCACCGCCTCTCTCCCTATCTCCCTTCTCTACATTATCTCACGGCCTCTCTCCCTATCCCCCCTCTCTACATTATCTCACCGCCTCTCTCCCTATCCCCCCTCTCTACATTATCTCACCGCCTCTCTCCTTATCTCCCCTCTCTACATTATCTCACCCGCCTCTCTCCCTATCCCCCCTCTCTATATTATCTCACCGCCTCTCTCTCTATCTCCCCTCTCTACATTATCTCACCGCCTCTCTCCCTATCTCACCCTCTCTACATTATCTCACCGCCTCTCTCCCTATCCCCCCTCTCCTTACTTATCTCACCCGCCTCTCTCTCTATCTCACCCTCTCCTCACTTATCTCACCCCTCTCTCTCTCACCCTATCTCACCCGTCTTTCTCCCTATCCCAACATCTGTCCCTATCCCACACCCCTCTCCTTTTCTCTCTCTCCCCCTCTCTTCTACCATCTGCATAACTATCTTTTCTGTCTCTACCCTTCTCCTCTCTCTCACACTTCCTTCCCACTCTGCCCCCCTCTTTCTCTCTCTGCAGCCTTTGCACATCTCATCCACTTTCTAGCGATTTCTCTTTGACCTTCGTTTCTTTGAAATTCTATATCTGATCTTTTTATCTTCCCTCAGTGTCCCTCCGTGTCCCCAAGTGCACTTCACAGCTCAATCATTTTGTCAAGCAATTCACACGAAGTCACGTATTTAAATAATTCTACAAGCAAAGATGATCGACTGTCGATCTCAAATGATGACTTTTAGCAGCTTGAAGCAGATTATTGCAGATTTTAAGGCCCTACAAATTACAGTTCTCCTATTCGAAAATCTTTTCATTTTTTTCTGACATTCATGCATCCCAGCTGTTTTCATCTAGCCAGGAGGTCAAGTTTTCTTTCCCAAATCCCTCCAGAACTGCCTCTCCAGGACAGAAATGGGATGTGCGGGCTGACACAAGCTCTTCCCCAATGACAGAGAAATCTCCCTTTGCTTCTAAGGCCCAGTGGCGAGGCTATTGGAGGTTCTGGTCAAACTCCCAAACCTTCCCCTTAAATACTAGTTCCGATTGCAGCAGTCCACTTCAGTGGACACGGGCCCACTGTATAAGTAAGTAAAGTGAAACACGGAAAAGTTCCTAGCCGAAACAACTCGAAGGATAAGAAGTCAAATTCAGGTGAGCTTCTTTCCTTGACTGCAGTAAAATTTTCTATGGTTATTAGAAAGATAGCAAGATTCTAGTAACCTCAAACTGGCGCTTCTAGTAACCTTAAACTGGCGCTTCTAGTAACCTCAAACTGGCGCTTCTAGTAAACTTAAAGTGGCGCTTCTAGTAACCTCAAACTGGCGCTTCTAGTAACCTCAAAGTGGCGCTTCTAGTAACCTTAAAGTGGCGCTTCTAGTAACCTTAAAGTGGCGCTTCTAGTAACCTCAAAGTGGCGCTTCTAGTAACCTCAAAGTGGCGCTTCTAGTAACCTCAAAGTGGCGCTTCTAGTAACCTTAAAGTGGCGCTTCTAGTAACCTTAAAGTGGCGCTTCTAGTAACCTCAAAGTGGCGCTTCTAGTAACCTCAAAGTGGCGCTTCTAGTAACCTCAAAGTGGCGCTTCTAGTAACCTCAAACTGGCGCTTCTAGTAACCTCAAACTGGCGCTTCTAGTAACCTTAAACTGGCGCTTCTAGTAACCTTAAACTGGCGCTTCTAGTAACCTTAAAGTGGCGCTTCTAGTAACCTCAAAGTGGCGCTTCTAGTAACCTCAAAGTGGCGCTTCTAGTAACCTTAAAGTGGCGCTTCTAGTAACCTTAAAGTGGCGCTTCTAGTAACCTTAAAGTGGCTCTTCTAGTAACTTCAAACTGGCGCTTCTAGTAACCTCAAAGTGGCGCTTCTAGTAATCTCAAAGTGGCGCTTCTAGTAACCTCAAAGTGGCGCTTCTAGTAACCTTAAAATGGCGCTTCTAGTAACCTTAAAGTGGCGCTTCTAGTAACCTCAAAGTGGCGCTTCTAGTAACCTCAAACTGGCGCTTCTAGTAACCTCAAACTGGCGCTTCTAGTAACCTCAAAGTGGCGCTTCTAGTAACCTCAAACTGGCGCTTCTAGTAACCTCAAACTGGCGCTTCTAGTAACCTCAAAGTGGCGCTTCTAGTAACCTCAAAGTGGCGCTTCTAGTAACCTTAAAGTGGCGCTTCTAGTAACCTTAAAGTGGCGCTTCTAGTAACCTCAAAGTGGCGCTTCTAGTAACCTCAAAGTGGCGCTTCTAGTAACCTCAAAGTGGCGCTTCTAGTAACCTCAAACTGGCGCTTCTAGTAACCTCAAACTGGCGCTTCTAGTAACCTTAAACTGGCGCTTCTAGTAACCTTAAACTGGCGCTTCTAGTAACCTTAAAGTGGCGCTTCTAGTAACCTCAAAGTGGCGCTTCTAGTAACCTCAAAGTGGCGCTTCTAGTAACCTTAAAGTGGCGCTTCTAGTAACCTTAAAGTGGCGCTTCTAGTAACCTTAAAGTGGCTCTTCTAGTAACTTCAAACTGGCGCTTCTAGTAACCTCAAAGTGGCGCTTCTAGTAATCTCAAAGTGGCGCTTCTAGTAACCTCAAAGTGGCGCTTCTAGTAACCTTAAAATGGCGCTTCTAGTAACCTTAAAGTGGCGCTTCTAGTAACCTCAAAGTGGCGCTTCTAGTAACCTCAAACTGGCGCTTCTAGTAACCTCAAACTGGCGCTTCTAGTAACCTCAAAGTGGCGCTTCTAGTAACCTCAAACTGGCGCTTCTAGTAACCTCAAACTGGCGCTTCTAGTAACCTCAAAGTGGCGCTTCTAGTAACCTCAAAGTGGCGCTTCTAGTAACCTCAAAGTGGCGCTTCTAGTAACCTCAAAGTGGCGCTTCTAGTAACCTCAAAGTGGCGTTTCTAGTAACCTCAAACTGGCGCTTCTAGTAACCTCAAAGTGGCGCTTCTAGTAACCTCAAAGTGGCGCTTCTAGTAACCTCAAAGTGGCGCTTCTAGTAACCATAAAGTGGCGCTTCTAGTAACCTTAAAGTGGCGCTTCTAGTAACCTTAAAGTGGCGCTTCCAGTAACCTTAAACTGGCGCTTCTAGTAACCTCAAAGTGGCGCTTCTAGTAACCTCAAAGTGGCGCTTCTAGTAACCTCAAAGTGGCGCTTCTAGTAACCTCAAAGTGGCGCTTCCAGTAACCTCAAAGTGGCGCTTCTAGTAATCTCAAAGTGGTGCTTCTAGTAACCTTAAAGTGGCGCTTCTAGTAACCTCAAATTGGCACCTCTCGTAACTCGAAAGTGGTACCTTTAGTAAGAAAAATAGCGCCCGCTTGTACTCGAAGTGGCGCCGAAAGTACTAAGTTTTCCATGTTAGCAGACGAAGAAATTGGACTCAATCGCAGATTCCCTTGAGATTTTTTTCTTGACAAAAACATCAGTCTTTTTATCACGTCTAAGCCATTTTTGTGAGAGAAGATATATTAATTCTAAGCACGATCTTGTCGATTTTAATAATTTAATGCCAACTGGAAAAGCGCCACTCTTTGCGGCGCAATTTAAATGAAGCGAATTGAATCCAGAATTTTTTTTCTGCTTTCTGTTATCTGCAGCTTGTGTTTTGTAGAATGTCTGGGTGACTTTTAAATTCTTTTAAATGGGAGACTTTTTAACGCTTAATCACTGAAGTACGAGTATAACTTTTTTTCAATATTTAAAGTACACGTAGATTTTACCACGTCTGTTCAAAATGGATCTTTCTTCTCTTCTCTCTCTCCTCTCCTCTCCCCATTCTCTCTCCTCTTTTCTCCCCATTCTCTCTCCTCTTTTCTCCCCATTCTCTCTCCTCTTTTCTCCCCATTCTCTCTCCTCTTTTCTCCCCATTCTCTCTCCTCTCCTCTCCCCATTCTCTCTCCTCTCCTCTCCCCATTCTCTCTCCTCTTTTCTCCCCATTCTCTCTCCTCTCCTCTCCCCATTCTCTCTCCTCTTTTCTCCCCATTCTCTCTCCTCTTTTCTCCCCATTCTCTCTCCTCTTTTCTCCCCATTCTCTCTCCTCTTTTCTCCCCATTCTCTCTCCTCTCCTCTCCCCATTCTCTCTCCTCTCCTCTCCCCATTCTCTCTCCTCTCCTCTCCCCATTCTCTCTCCTCTCCTCTCCCCATTCTCTCTCCTCTTTTCTCCCCATTCTCTCTCCTCTTTTCTCCCCATTCTCTCTCCTCTTTTCTCCCCATTCTCTCTCCTCTCCTCTCCCCATTCTCTCTCCTCTCCTCTCCCCATTCTCTCTCCTCTCCTCTCCCCATTCTCTCTCCTCTCCTCTCCCCATTCTCTCTCCTCTACTCTCCCCATTCTCTCTCCTCTCCTCTCCCCATTCTCTCTCCTCTACTCTCCCCATTCTCTCTCCTCTACTCTCCCCATTCTCTCTCCTCTCCTCTCCCCATTCTCTCTCCTCTACTCTCCCCATTCTCTCTCCTCTCCTCTCCCCATTCTCTCTCCTCTTTTCTCCCCATTCTCTCTCCTCTCCTCTCCCCATTCTCTCTCCTCTCCTCTCCCCATTCTCTCTCCTCTTTTCTCCCCATTCTCTCTCCTCTTTTCTCCCCATTCTCTCTCCTCTTCTCTCCCCATTCTCTCTCCTCTTCTCTCCCCATTCTCTCTCCTCTTTTCTCCCCATTCTCTCTCCTCTCCTCTCCCCATTCTCTCTCCTCTTTTCTCCCCATTCTCTCTCCTCTTTTCTCCCCATTCTCTCTCCTCTCCTCTCCCCATTCTCTCTCCTCTTTTCTCTCTCCCCTCTCTCCCCTTTCCTGTCTCTCCTCTCCTCTCCTCTCCTCTTCCCATTTTTCTCATCTCTCTCTTCGCTTCTCTCATTTCCTCTCTTCTCTCCATTACTATGCTGTCTTAAATTCTCTCTCTTCTGCCTTCTCCTTTAAAAAGTACATTTCCAGCCTATTTTAAACCCAATAATTTTATCCTCAATCGCACTTATAGACAGGACTAGCAATCTAGTGCGGCCCCCCTTCGGGGCGCCCAATAAGAAAGGAGCAAAAATAGTTCATGGAAAACAATAACAAAACACATTTTCTTAAACACTAATTCCTTCTTCACATTTTAAAAATCACCTTATTCGTGTAAAATTGTCACGGACTAAGATGTTTGCAAAATTAAAAAATCACATTTTCTCTAAAATTAACAAACAGTCAACAAAATATCGTTTCCCTAAATAGAAAATATTCCCAAGACAGCAAGCAACCCCCTCCAAAAGTGAACAATCGCAGATAGCAAGCATCCTCTAATGCTCATAGCAAGAATCACCACAGATAGCAAGCATCTGCAGATTAGCAAGCACCCCCCAGATATTATAGAAGCATCCACCCAGATAGCAAGCATCCACCCAGATAGCAAGCATCCTGCAGATAGCAAGAATCCCTAAATAGCAAGCATCCTGCAGATAGCAAGAATCCCTAAATAGCAAGCATCCTGCAGATAGCAAGAATCCCTGAATAGCAAGCATCCCTGGATAGAAAGAATCCCATGCATGTAGCCAGTACCCCCTCTCCCAAATAGCAAGTATCCCCCCTCGAGAGCAAGCATCCACGAGACAGCAAGTAGCTAGTGCAAATGTTACTTCCGCTAATGCAATAATCGCTTTCTCAGGTTGTGCAACAATCCACGTCTCAGCGAGCGCAATAATCTCTTTTTTAGACAGCGCAGTAATCAGCTTCTCAGCTAGTGCAATAATGCTTGGTTTATTAATAGCAATAATCCTTGATTAATCAAGTGCAATAATCCTTGGTTTATCAAGTGCAATAATCCTTGGTTTATCAAGTGCAGTAATCTTTGGCTTATAAAGTGCAATAATCCTTGGTTTATCAAGTGCAATAATCCTTTGTTTATCAAGTGCAATAATCCTTGGTTTATCAAGTGCAATAATCCTTGGTTTATTAAGTGCAATAATCCTTGGTTTATTAAGTGCAATAATCCTTGGTTTATCTAGCGCAGTAATCCTTGGCTTATCAGGTGCAATAATCCTTGGTTTATCAAGTGCAATATTTGTTTATCAAGTGCAATAATCCTTGGTTTATCAAGTGAAATAATCCTTGGTTTATCAAGTGCAATAATCCTTGGCTTATCAACTGCAATAATCCTTGGTTTATCAAGCGCAGTAATCTTTGGCCTATCAAGTGCAATAATCCTTGGTTTATCAAGTGCAGTAATCCTTGGCCTATCAAGTGCAATAATCCTTGGTTTATCAAGTGCAATAATCCTTGGTTTATCAAGTGTAATAATCCTTGGTTTATCAAGTGCAATAATCCTTGGCTTATCAACTGCAATAATCCTTGGTTTATCAAGTGCAATAATCCTTGGTTTATCAAGCGCAGTAATCCTTGGCCTATCAAGTGCAATAATCCTTGGCTTATCAAGTGCAATAATCCTTGGTTTATCAAGTGCAATAATCCTTGGTTTATCAAGTGCAGTAATCCTTGGCCTATCAAGTGCAATAATCCTTGGTTTGCCAAGAGCAATAATCCTTAGTTTATCGAGTGCAGTAATCCTTAGTTTTCCAAGTGCAGTAATCCTTGGTTTATTAAGAGCAATAATCCTTGGCTTATCGAGTGCAGTAATCCTTGGTTTGCCAAGAGCAATAATCCTTGGTTTATCAAGTGCAATAATCCTTGGTTTATCAAGTGCAATAATCCTTGGTTTATCAAGTGCAATAATCCTTGGTTTATCAGATGCAATAATCCTTGGCTTATCAACTGCAATAATCCTTGGTTTATCAAGTGCAATAATCCTTGGCTTATCAAGTGCAATAATCCTTGGTTTATCAAGTGCAATAATCCTTGGTTTATCAAGCGCAGTAATCTTTGGCCTATCAAGTGCAATAATCCTTTGTTTATCAAGTGCAATAATCCTTGGTTTATCAAGTGCAATAATCCTTGGTTTATCAAGCGCAGTAATCTTTGGCCTATCAAGTGCAATAATCCTTGGTTTATCAAGTGCTGTAATCCTTGGCCTATCAAGTGCAATATTCCTTGGTTTATCAAGTGCAATAGTCCTTGGTTTATCGAGTGCAGTAATCCTTGGTTTTCCAAGTGCAATAATCCTTGGCTTCTTGAGTGCAGTAATCCTTGGTTTGCCAAGAGCAATAGTCCTTGGTTTATCGAGTGCAGTAATCCTTGGTTTTCCAAGTGCAATAATCCTTGGTTTATTAATAGCAATAATCCTTGGCTTCTTGAGTGCAGTAATCCTTGGTTTGCCAAGAGCAATAGTCCTTGGTTTATCGAGTGCAGTAATCCTTGGTTTTCCAAGTGCAATAATCCTTGGCTTCCTGAGTGCAGTAATCCTTGGTTTGCCAAGAGCAATAGTCCTTGGTTTATCGAGTGCAGTAATCCTTGGTTTTCCAAGTGCAGTAATCCCTTCAAGCAAATTCCTTCAAGCCTTTCAAAGCCCCAGGACCCGACGGCATTGTACCGGCCCTCCTAAGAGAGGCGGTTAAATGCCCAGGCTTCCTGCGCAAACTTTGCAGCCTTCTTCGGGCATGCATCACGCTTGGTTATGTCCCACAGGCATGGACCGAGGCAAAGGTGATCTTTATCCCTAAGCCAGGCCGCCCGGACTACCATTCTATCAAATCCTTCAGACCGATCAGCTTGACCTCCTCCCTGGTCAAGCTGATGGAGAGACTGGTGCTTTGGCGCCTTCTCTCTGTTGAGCTGAAGAACAAACCTCTCAGCGAGAACCAGCACGCTTTTCGGGCGGGTCGCTCCACTGAAAGCGCGCTGCACGTCCTGGTCGATAAACTCGAGAAGGCCGTGCTTGGTAATGGCTTTGCTCTGGGGATCTTCCTGGACATCATTGGCGCCTTCGATAACGTCCTCTTTGAGGCGTTCCGAAGAGCTCTTTGTGAGAGGCAAACGCACTCACATCTCACCAGATGGATCATGTACATGATCAGCCATCGCACGGCCACCGCCAGTCTGCTGGGCTACCAGAGGACGGTCCCCGTCTGCAAAGGTAGCCCGCAAGGTGGGGTGCTGTCTCCAGTTCTCTGGAATATGGTCATCGATGAGCTCCTCCGGGATGTTCGGCCTGACCCCATTCTGAAAGTTGGATATGCGGACGATGTCACCGCGGTGGCATCTGGTCCGTCCCCTGATACCCTCAGGGACCTTCTTCAGAACTTTATCTACGCCGCTGAGCAATGGGCGGACCGCTGTGGTTTAAGGCTCTCTGAGACTAAGACCGCAGCGATCATGTTCACCAGCAGGACCAAGTGGCAGATTCGGCCGCTCACGCTTTACGGAAGGGAAATCCCCTTCTGCAAGCAGACTAAATGTCTGGGTATTACCCTGGATCACAGGCTGAACTGGTCACCCCACGTTCAAACAAAAGCCAAAAAGGCCTTCGCAGTCCTCGCGCAATTGCGCAGGGCTGTCGGCACCACCTGGGGGCTCACCCCCAAGCGCCTCTGGTGGATCTACACTGCAATGGTTAGGCCCGCTATCTCGTATGGCGGCTTGATCTGGGCTAGCGCCCTGCAGATAAAGACCTGTCTAGAGGCTCTCAGGAGAGCGCAAGGGCGCGCTTGTCGCACGATCATGAGCGCCCCTCCGTCTGCTCCTTACGATGGCCTCAACGCCTTCCTCAACATTCCTCCGCTGGACATCTTTGTCCGCAGGGAAGCGGCTAAGACTGCCCGCCGTCTAGCTGACGCTGGCATTCGAATCCAGCCCCATAGGGCCATGGCTAAGCGCAAGCTTCTGCCCCACGCTGACCTCTGCCTCAAGGACTTGAGAGACAGCGGCGGGCTCCACGTCCTGTCTGACGGCGAACCCCGCACTCTCAACCTCTTTCAGCGCTACAAGGTCACCATCCCCTCTAGGGATGCTGCCAATGACCACTGGAATTTCCAGGAGGTCCATTGCTACACGGACGGATCCATCAAAGACGGTCGCGCCGGCTTTGGGGTCTGCATCATCATCAACGGCCGCGTAATTGCCACGCATGCCCAGCACACTGGTAGACTCTCCACAGTCTTCCAGAACGAAGTCCTTGCCATCAGCTCTTGCGCTGCAGAGCTGAACGTCAAGGTTACGAGAGGAAAGACTATTGTCATCCACTCCGACAGCCAAGCGGCCTTACAGGCCCTTTGCCACACCACAACGAACTCCCGGACAGTCGCCGACTGCGCCCGGCAGCTCAACCTCCTGGCCAGAAGCAATACTGTCAGGCTGAAGTGGATCCCAGGGCACGCAGGGTTTCCGGGGAACGAGCTGGCAGACACCCTCGCCAAGAGGGGCGGCTCTGGCTCTTTCTTCGGCCCTGCCCCCCTGGTCCCTATGCCCTTGACAGTCATCAATCGTCAGATCGACGACTGGGCTGACTCCCTCCACAGGGACAGATGGGCGGGCACCCAAAACTGCCGGCAATCTCGTGCCGCGGTTCCTTGCCCGTCTCACAGGCTCAGAAACATCCTTCTGAACCAGAATCGGAAGGATATTCGAGCCCTTGTCATGACCCTTACCGGCCATGGCTACCTCGCCAGGCACTGCTTCCTCCGAGGCGACCTCGAGAGCGAAATTTGCCCCTTCTGCGAGTGCGACAATGAAGATGCTCAGCACTTTGTCTGTCACTGCCCTTTCTTTAACAGAGACCGGCTACGCTACCTCGGGCCGAACCCGTCCATTGACGAGGTCTGCCAGCCCGACAGCATCCCACGGCTCATCCAGTTCCTTCGGGCGACTAGACGAGCCAGTTTCTTCCCAACGGAAGATCACGCTGCAGGACGGACCGGCGGACCACCCTGACCGGCCCCACGCCTCTGCCTGTCTGCGGGCCTTCAGGGGCTAGCGGAATGGGCGACCCTCGCTTCCCCGCTGTGTCTACGGACCACCCTGCAGCTAAGTCAAGTAAGTCAAGCAGTAATCCTTGGTTTATTAATAGCAATAATCCTTGGCTTATCGAGTGCAGTAATCTAAGTGTTTTTATTTAGTCCTTTAATAAAACCTTTTAATAAAAAATTTTACACTACTACTTTTAAACTACTTAGATTCGAACCTAGGTCGCTGCATTAGCAGTCTGGTCTGTTCAGCTCTAGGCTAGCTCTCATCGAAATTATCAGTGATGTTGTACCACTTATATAATTCAACACTCACACCAAGTCAGGTAGAGTAAAAAGTCACACGAAGCAGTTATGACATAATTAATTTCTTAGGCAAGTCAGTACCAGTGTCTATGAAAGTTTACAATATGGTTACGTAATATAAATTCAGTACTGCGCTATGCTTTCACACTCAAAGCTGTGACGCAATTCAATTGAGTGTCAAATTCAGCCAGTACACAGACGATAAATAAAGTGTATTGTGATGCAATCTATTTCAGAATCAGAATTCAACCAGTCAGTTTTTCTGCTAGCATTCTTACGATGCATTTCAAGTCGAAAGAGCTGCTTGACCTTTGCAAAAAAGCATGTTTTTCGAATATTTAATCCCTTTAGCATCAAGCAATTTCTTAGCCACGATGCATGTACTGTCACGGGAAAATTTCTGATCGAACAGTGCAAGTTCGAAGAAAATCGGTTGAGCCGTTTTTGCTAAAATCGATCACACACACACACATACACACACACACATACCGACAGACCATTTTTAGTATATTGGACTAGCAATCTTTGCCCCCCGATGGGGGGCATCTGGATAGAATCCTTGTTTTTTACAAATAACAAATAGACAGCGAAATAAAGCCTTCAGAAAAAACAACAGACATTCCCTCTTAAAAACAAAACATCCCAAGACAGCAAGCATCCTCAGACAACATTCAAGCATTGATCCCCAAATAGCAAGCATCCCCCAGACTGCAAGCATCCCCCAGATAGCAAGCATCCCCAGATAGCAAGCATCCCCCAGACTGCAAGCATCCCCCCGATAGCAAGCATTCCCCCAGACCCCAGATAGCAAGCATCCCCCAGATAGCAAGCATCCCGCAGATAGCAAGCATCCCCCAGATAGCAAGCATTCCTCAGATAGCAAGCATCCCCCAGATCGCAAGCATCCCCAGATAGCAAGCATTCCCCCAGACCCCAGATAGCAAGCGTCCCCCAGATGGCAAGCATCCCCAGATAGCAAGCATCCCCAGACTGCAAGCATCCCCCGATAGCAAGCATTCCCCCAGACCCCAGATAGCAAGCATCCCCCAGATAGCAAGCATCCCGCAGATAGCAAGCATCCCCCAGATAGCAAGCATCCCGCAGATAGCAAGCATCCCCCAGATCGCAAGCATCCCCAGATAGCAAGCATTCCCCCAGACCCCAGATAGCAAGCGTCCCCCAGATAGCAAGCATCCCGCAGATAGCAAGCATCCCCCAGATAGCAAGCATCCCGCAGATAGCAAGCATCCCCTAGATAGCAAGCATCCCCCCCCCAGATAGCAAGCATCCCCCAGACAGCAAGCAACCCCTGATAGCAAGCATAACCTGGATACAAAGATACCTTATAGATATCTAGCAACCCCCTCTCAGATAGCAAGTACTCTCCACCCCAAGAGCAAGCATCCCCCTGATAGCAAGTATCCATCCTTAAATAGCAAGCATCCACCAGAGAACAAGTAGCTAGTGCAACAATTTCCTTAGCTTTATAATGGTTTCATTTTGTTTGGCATGACACTTCTTTTATGTTTGAAATGGTGTCTCTTTTTTGTTTAAAAAAGTGGCTTTTTAATGTTTGACATGGTAGCTCTTTTGTGTTTGACATGATAGCTCTTTAATGTTGGACGTGGTGGCCCTTTTGTGTTTGACATGGTAGCTCTTTAATGTTTGACATGGTGGCTCTTCTATGTTTGCCATGGCGGCCCTTTTACGTTTGAAATGGTGTCTCTGTTATGTTTGACATGGTGGCTTAGTTGTTTGACATGGTGGCTCTTCTATGTTTGACATGGTGGCTCTTCTATGTTTGACATGGCGGCCCTTTTACATTTGAAATTGTGTCTTTTTATATTGGGCACAAGCTGTTGAAACCCGCGGATTTTGAACCCGGGGAATTTCAATCCCTGGAACTATTTTGCATGTACTCATATTCTAAAATCTGAGGTCAAACTCAAACAAAAACTCGTTAATAGTTAGGTAAGAATTAAACATAAAATAGAGTACATTCGTAAAAAATTAGGATTTGAGGCAAACATTTATATTGTTGGCTGGGGTGCTCCGAACAGGCAAACTCTGGCCTCTGCCTCTCCTTATGTCCCTTGGATCCTTAGAAACTTTGACCTTCTCTTCTGTTTCCTCTCCTCTCTCTCGTCTCTGTCTCTTCTCTCTCTCTCCTCTATCCCCTATTCTCTCGTCTATTCTCTCTCCCTTCTATTCTTTTATCCCTCCTCTCTACTCTCTCCTCTCTCTCCTCTCATCTCTTCTCTTCTTTCCTCTCTCCTCTCTCCTCTCTTCTATCGTCTCTTCCCTCACCTCTCTTCTCTCTCGTCTTTGCTCTCTTATCTATCTCTTCTTTCTCTTCTTTTATCTTTTCTCTCTTCTCTTTTCTCATTCTTTCTGCATGTTCTCTCCTCTCTCTTTCCCTCTCTCTCTCCTCTCTCTCTCCTCTTATCTCTCTGCTCTCTCCTGTCCCATATCTCTTTCTCCTCTAATCTCTCCCCTGTTTCATCTCCTCTCTCGTCCTTTCTACTCTTTCCCCTGTCCTCTCGTTTCTCTCCCCTCCCCTCCTCTCTCCTCACTCACTTCTCTCTCCCTTTGTCTTACCTCTCATCTCTTATTTCTATCCTTTTTTCTCTCCACTCTCCCATCTCTCGTCTGTTCACTCTCGTCTCTGGTCTCTCATCTCCCCTCTCTCATCTGCCATCTTTACTCTCTTATACTCGTATGTTTTCTCACCTCTCTCATCTGTACTCTTCTTTTTCCCCTCTTTTGACTCCTCTCTTTCCTTCTCCTTTTTCCCTTCTCTTCTCTTCCCTCTTCTATTCTCTCCCTCTCTTGTCTTCTCTCTTCTCTCTTCGCTCTCCTCTCTCCTCTCATATATCGCGTTCACTCTCATCTTTGCTCTCTACCCCCTCTCTCTTCTGTCATCTTTACTCTCCACTCTCCTGTGTACTCTTCTCTTTCCCCTCTACTGAATCCTCTCTTCTTACTCCTCTTCTCTTCCCTCTTCTATACTCTTCTCTTGTCTCTTTGCACTCTGCTCTCTCTTCCTTCATCTCTCATCTCTACTCTCTCGTCTCCACAATCTCATCTCTTTCCTCTCTCCTCTTCTTCCCTTTACTCTATCATCTCTCCTTTCTCCTCTCTTCTTTCTCAACTCTCTCTCTCTCTCATCTCTTATCTCCTCTCTTCTCACTCCTCTCTCCCTCTCTCTCCCCTCCTATCTCCTCTCTGTTCTCTATTCTCTTCTCACTCTTCTCTACTCTCCTCTCTCATCGATCCTCTGTCTCATCTCTCCCCTCTTCTCTCTTCCTCTTCTCACCTCTACTCTTTCCTCTCCCTCCTGTCTCCCCTCCTCTCGCTTCCTCCTCCCATATTCTCTGCTCTCTCCTCGTCCTCACCCCACTCGTCTTTCCTGTTATCTTATATCTTTTCTCTTACCCCCTCTAACCCTTCCTCTCTTTCTAATAGTCTATTCCTTTTCTTTTTTACTCTCATCTGGCCCGCAGCCATGAGCTGGATTCTTTATCTGGCCTTTGAGTTAAAAATCTACCGATCCCTGCTTTGAAAGCCAGTTTGTGGGACGTCGTACTATCATGGTTATCATTTCTTATGCTTTAAACACGTCACCTTTCTGGCCAATTAGCAGCCCTGAGAGGAATTTGTGTATCTCCAGCTCCACCACCACAGTCTGCACTCTGCAGTAGGGATTCCAATCCCGGGATCCCGGGATCCCGGGATCCCGGGATTGGGGCCAAAAATCCGGGATTTGAATCCCGGGATTTTTTTGGGAATCGAATCCCGGGATTTTTAATCCCGGGATTGCAAAAGACCGGGATCGGGATCCCGGGATTTCAAGGCCTTAATCCCGGGATTGGTCCGGGATTAGAACGACCTTTCAATGCCTAAATTAAATAATTTAAAGTCTAAACGTTTATTTGAATAATAAAACATTTATTTGTTTTTGCTGTTTCTCAATGAAACGTTAAACATTTGCAAAGCTCCTGTCCTAATTGAGCTAAAAATTGTTAATGTGAACTGTAAATGATAGATAATTTTAACTTTTTTTCGCTTTCTACCACGAGACGAGACTGAGGGCCTTTTCATATTGCTTTCTCTGGTTCCAGAACAAGAACCAATTTGTGAAGTATAAACTTTTTGTCTCCATAACTAGAGGGAGATACGTGCTATAAAGTTTTTATTATTGAATGACAGTCGCCAAGAAGAAAGTGAAAAATCGTGCAAAGTGAGGCTGTTAAGGCAGTCAAATATTAACAGAGTTTAATAGTTATACTGCTGTTTTTCTTCGAATTCCGAACCGATTCTGGTTCTGGAATTGGTAATATGAAAAGGCCCTGAGACTCTGAGAGTCGCGAGACCATGACTACTGCACGCGGCACGCCGCACAGTCCGTCTAGCAATTTAGGGATTCCAATCCCGGGATCCCGGGATCCCGGGATTGGGGCCAAAAATCCGGGATTTGAATCCCGGGATTTTTTTGGGAATCGAATCCCGGGATTTTTAATCCCGGGATTGCAAAAGCACCGGGATTCCGGGATTTTGAATCCCGGGATTTCAACAGCATCGGGATTTCGGGACTATTCAATCCCGGGATTGTAAAATGTCGGGATTTTGGAATCCCTACTCTGCAGCAGTCTAACAACCAAGGAAATGCGCATTTCTTAGGAGTCATTTAAATTTTAAAGTTACTCTATGCGAAAATTAATGTTAAAAGCTTCATGGTGTAACTAATTTAGTAGGATTGCATTGTAATAAGTTATTCATTAATTTTTCGCTATTTTTATAAACCATCCCACATCGCCTTGATTTGCCATCCTTGTTTAACTGCTGCGACTTGTCTATACAGAGGACAGTAGTTTGAATCTCTCGCTAAACTTTCTCCTCTCCACGCCTCTCCACTCGCGGGGGTACAGAGACGGCTATTAAAAAGTTATTCCAAAACACTGTACATTTGCTATGTACATTCAGTCCTATCGCCTGACCCTTCGTCTGGCTCTGGGGGAATGAGTGAGTGAGTGGCACAAACAACAGAAAAAGCAGACAAACTTCACATGCTTACAGTTTCTTTTTCGGTTGAGTTACAGAGTTGAAACTTTACATTTAGATAGAGAATGAGTCAATGAAGAATTGTGTCAAGTTTGAAGTCAATCGCTTTACGTGGAGCAAACTTATGGCAGCTGAAAGTTAGTCAATTTTGAAACCCTTATACACATCTGGGCCCAGATCAGGATCGGGAAAGAGAGGCAGGCGGGCGGAGGTTGGGGTGGTTGCTACGCTGAAAAAAACAGCCTAACTTAAAAAGTGCACAGCACCGCTCAGGATTAACTTTGAGACTCGAAATTTTACACAATTGTGCCAAAATAGTTAAAGATTATCTGTGTCAAATTTGAAGAGAATCGGTAGAAGTGGAGCGGCGCTATGGAGGATTAAGTGAAAAAATCGCGCATTTTGAGCAGTTTTTTGTACTTTTAGGTAGGAAGACTCAAATTTAGGAAATTAAAAGGTAGCCTAAGACATTCTCCGTAGTAAGTTTAGGGTGGGTGTAAAGTTTGGTGTAATTTGGTTGAGCGGTTTGGGAGTCCATAGCGAAGTAATTTGTCCACAGACAGACAGAGTTTTGATTTTTATAGGTAGAGATAATGGCTCAATAATGTTTTGACATGGTAGCTCTTTTATGTTTGATATGGTGGCTCCCTTATGTGTGACATGGTGTCTTTTTTATTTTTAATGTTTGACATGGAGTCATATATGTTTGACATGGAGTCATATATGTTTGACATGGAGTCATATATGTTTGACATGGTGGCTCTTTAATGTTTGACATGGAGTCACGTATATGTTTGACATGGTGGCTCTTTAATGTTTGACATTGAGTCACGTATATGTTTCACATGATGGCTCTTTTATGTTTGACATGATGGCTCTTTTATGTTTGACATGGTAGCTCTTTTATATTTTACATGGTGGCTCTTTTATGTTCGACATGGCTGATCTTGAATGTTTGACATGGTGGCTCTTTAATGTTTGACATGGTGGCTCTTTAATGTTTGACATGGTGGCTCTTTTATGTTTGACATGGTGGCTCCTTAATGTTGAACATGGTGGCTCTTTAATGTTCGACATGGTGGCTCTTTTATGTTTGACATGATGGCTCTTTTATGTTTGACATGGTAGATCTTTTATGTTTGACATGGTGGCTCTTAAATGTTTGAAATGTTGTCTCTGTTATGTTCGACATGGTGTCTCTTGAATGTTTGACATGGTGGCTCTTTAATGTTTGACATGGTGGCTCTTTTATGTTCGACATGGTGGCTCTTTTATGCTCGACATGGTGGCTCTTTAATGTTTGACATGGTGGCTCTTTAATGTTCAACATGGTGGCTATTTTATGCTCGACATGGTGGCTCTTTTATGTTTGACATGGTGGCTCTTAAATGTTTGAAATGTTGTCTCTGTTATGTTCGACATGGTTTCTCTTGAATGTTTGACATGGTGGCTCTTTAATGTTTGACATGGTGGCTCTTTTATGTTTGACATGGTGGCTCTTTTATGCTCGACATGGTGGCTCTTTTATGTTTGACATGGTGGCTCTTAAATGTTTGAAATGTTGTCTCTGTTATGTTCGACATGGTGGCTCTTTTATGTTTGACATGGTAGCTCTTTTATATTTTACTTGGTGGCTCTTTAATGTTTGACATGGTGGCTCTTCAATGTTCAACATGGTGGCTCTTTAATGTTCGACATGGTGGCTCTTTAATGTTTGACATGATGGCTCTTTTATGTTTGAAATGTTGTCTCTGTTATGTTTGACATAGTGGCTCTTTAATGTTCGACATGGTGGCTCTTTTATGTTTGACATGATGGCTCTTTTATGTTTGAAATGTTGTCTCTGTTATGTTCGACATGGTGGCTCTTTAATGTTTGACATGGTGGCTCTTTAATGTTTGACATTGAGTCACGTATATGTTTCACATGGTGGCTCTTTTATGTTTGAAATGGTGGCTCTTTTATGTTTGACATGGTGTCTCTTCTGTGTTCTACATGGTGGCACTTTTTTTTTGTTTGGCATGGTGGCTCTTTTATATTTGACATTGCGCTTCTTTTATGTTTAGCATTTTGTGTTTTAAAGTGTTTTAATAAAAAAATGTTTTTGCACTACTAAGATTCGAACCCAGGTCGCTACATTAGCAGTCCAGTCTGTTCCCATCTTGGCTATCTCTTTTCAATTGGAGAACATGTATTGTGGCCCTTATAATTCAATTCTTATAGCAAGTCAGTTAGAGTAAAAAGTTATGACATAATCAATTTCTCAGTCAGCCAGTATCAGTCTCAATTCAAGTTAGCAATATGGTTACGCAATTACAATCAAGTCTTGTGTGCATTTTTTCGACACTGTTTTCATCTTGTTGTGATGCAATCTTTATCACAATTGAAATTCAGTCAGTCAGTTTTTTCTTTCGCATTTTTACAATTCATTTCAGGTCGAAAGAGCTGCTTGACCTTTGCAAAAAAGCATGTTTTTCGAATATTTAATCCCTTTAAAATTGAGCAATTTCTTAGCCAAGATGCATGTACCGTCCCAGGAAAATTTCTGATCAAATGGTGCAAGTTTGAAGAAAATCGGTTGAGCCACTTTTTCTGAAATCTATCGCATAGCTAGATAGTTACAGACATTTCATTTTTAGTATATATGATGTAAATACTGCTTTTAAAACGAAATTATTCCGCCTGTTTTCAAATGCTCTTGCTTTCTTATCAACTCACCTGTAAAAAGAGTCACATGTCTAACCCTCAAGCCAGGTTAGCATGAATTGTCGCGTAACGTGCTCGACTGAAGATTCAGCTGAAGAGAATACAGAGCAGCAAGGTCACAGCGATGATGGAGAACAGATGCTGCAGCCGAGTCGGCTGAGCTTTCGAGCTGTCATCTGTCGGTGAGTCAGGAATGATTGCAATGGCTAAGGACTAGCTAGGACTGCTGACCCACAGGGTATCTGCGAACGGGAGTCAATTGACCCCCACCGTAAGCATCTACTGGTAGGAGGGGTCAATTGACTCCCAGCATAAGCATCTGAGAGGAGGGGTCAAACCATAAGAATCTGCGAGGGGCACTTGACCCCCATCCTAGACATCTTCGAGCAGAGGTCAGTTGACCCCCATCATAAGAATCTGGGAGGAGAGGTCACTTGACCCCATCCTAAGAATCTGCGAGGAGAGGTCACTTGATCCCAACACAAGCATATTTGAGTAGAGGTCAGTTGACCCCATCCTACGCTCGTAAGCATCTGCGAGGTTTCTAGATTCCTAGGTTTCTAGGAAAGGTCAGTTGACACCACCCTAGGTAATCTGAGATCTAGGCCGCCAGTTGACCATCACAAAATCAAGAAACAGACACAGAGCACCAGTTAACCTCTCATTGAAGAAATTTAAGTTGAATCGATTTAGGAAATGCTGAAATTTAAAAGTCCTTGTAAATTTAGCGAATCTTTAAAAGCTGTCTACTGTCACATCTGAGCCCCATTACTTTTTTTTACACTCACCCCCCTCACTGCGTGTGTTTCGTGCAATAGCTAATGTTAAAATTTCAGTTTAAATGAAACAGCTGGCGTGACAGGCTGATTTCAATACTAAAGTCTTCTCGCCGGCTTTACAAAAGTACATCTGACCAATTTAATGCAATTTCGTCTTCCAAAATAAAACTAAATATTCTTAAATGGCAATTCACACTCAAAATGGCAATTTACACCCAAAATTGGACCTTTGCACCCAAAATTGGACCTTTGCTCTCAAAAATGGCACTTTGCACCCAAAATGGCACTTTACACCCATAAATGGCACTATATACGCTTAATTTCCAGCCGCTGGTCCGCCCTCTGCTGCTACTGCGTCGATCGGATCCTAAAACTACCGCCAGAAGTTGCCGGCCGACCGCAGATCGCGCGCTACAGAAGGCACTGGCACCGACTGGCCGGTCTCATCGCCTTCTTGGTCACCCTGACCCTCGCCCAGACCTGCTCAAGCGGAATCACCTTTGCCTACTGCCTCAAGCATCTCGGCGGCTGCTCAGCATTTCTCGATCGCGACCCCTGCCTGAAAACCATGGTGCCGTTTTTCGTAGTGTCGCTAATTTGGCTCAGCATCTTCTGCTCCTGCTGCTGCCAGAGCCCCAAAGCTCTGAGCGTGTTCCTGCTGGTCGGCCTGTGCGGAGAGGCCATCCTAGCCAGCTACATGGTAGCGTTCGATCGATACATTAGAATCGATGATCACCTCACTGAGCACTTGACCGTGTCGTTGGAGGCCAGAAGCGGCTGCCGACCTGTCGTCGGCGGTAGCTACAGCGGCGACGAGGTGGAGAGTCGGAGCGACGCGGCGGGCTGTTTCCAGCCGTTCCGCAATGCTGCAGAGAGTTGTCAACGCTTTGACAGGGGTAGCCTCGCCAGGTGTAACTCCTCTGGTAGTGGCACCAAGGTGCGTTATGGCTGCCTTTTACAGAGAGTTAACATAATGACCTCGCATTGGAAATAGTGGCCTCACATTGGATAGAATGGCCTCACATTGGATAGAATGGCCTCACATTGGAAATAGTGGCCTCACATTGGATAGAATGGCCTCCCATTGGATAGAATGGCCTCCCATTGGATAGAATGGCCTCCCATTGGATAGAATGGCCTCCCATTGGATAGAATGGCCTCACATTGGATAGAATGCCCTCACATTGAATAGAATTCCCTCACATTGAATATGATGGCCTCACAGGATAAAATGGCCCCAACACCAGCCCTCAGAGCGTTACAATCGACAGAAAATCGCCGAATGCATTGCTGAAGTTCTCCGCGGTATCGAATCCAAGAAGCAACTCTATCAAACCGCGACCTACTCGCTGCTCTACCTGTTCGCTTCGGCACACCTACTCATCGCCCTGGCCGTCTGCATTTACGACGTACGTCGGAAACGAGCAGAGAAACGCCTGGGCACCAACTGCGGAATCGAAGATGTTGACCAGCATCTGCTAGCAAAGACGGCAGCTACCGAAGCTGCACAAAAGAAGCCGGTCTTGAAAAGGCCGTCAGCATCGGCAAAGATCAACAACAACGGATCGCAGACGATGGACTCGGAGCTGGTGCTGATCAATCCAAACGCAACGACGCCCAGCGGGAGCACCGAAGTGAAGCTCAATTATATGGCTGGACGAGTTTGACTCTCGATAATTAAACCAATTTGTTTTTACTAGCTTGAGAAATTGTTGATTAAAGAAACTCTACGTTTTTAAGTTTGTACTATTAAGGCGTTTCTGATGACATAATTTAAATTGAATGCATGATGTACTTTGGAGGCAACGATTTGACTTTTTCTATGAGAATACTATTGAGCAGAAATATGGAATGTAAAGTACTGGAAATGCTTCGATTAGGTACTCATTAGTAGGCACATTTAGATGGAGTAATAGTTATTGATCAATCGGCACTCGGAAATCGATTGAAGATCAACACAACTTCAGGATTAGAGGCGCCACAACTTCCAGATTGGGGGCGCCACAACTTCCAGATTGGGGGCGCCACAACTTACAGGTTGAAGGCACCACAACTTACAGATTGGATGCACCACAACTTACAGATTGGGGGCGCCACAACTTACAGATTGGAGGCACCACAACTTACACATTGGAGGCACCACCACAACTTACAGATTGGATGCACCACAACTTACAGGTTGAATGCAACACGACTTACAGATTGGATGCACCACAACTTACAGATTGGATGCACCACAACTTACAGATTGAAGGCGCCATAACTTACAGATTGGAGGCGCCACAACTTACAGATTGGATGCACCACAACTTACAGGTTGAATGCAACACGACTTACAGATTGGAGGCGCCACAACTTACAGATTGGATGCACCACAACTTACAGATTGGAGGCGCCACAACTTACAGATTGGAGGCACCACAACTTACACATTGGAGGCGCCACAACTTACAGATTGGATGCACCACAACTTACAGATTGGAGGCGCCACAACTTACAGGTTGAATGCAACACGACTTACAGATTGGGGGCGCCACAACTTACACATTGGAGGCGCCACAACTTACAGATTGGATGCACCACAACTTACAGGTTGAATGCAACACGACTTACAGATTGGGGGCGCCACAACTTACACATTGGATGCACCACAACTTACAGATTGGGGGCGCCACAACTTACACATTGGAGGCGCCACAACTTACAGATTAGGGGCGCCACAACTTACACATTGGAGGCGCCACAACTTACAGATTGGAGGCACCACAACTTACAGATTGGATGCACCACAACTTACAGATTGGAGGCGCCACAACTTACAGATTGGAGGCGCCACAACTTACAGATTGGAGGCGCCACAACTTACAGGTTGAATGCACCACAACTTACAGATTGGATGCACCACAACTTACAGATTGGATGCACCACAACTTACAGATTGGAGGCGCCACAACTTACAGGTTGAATGCACCACAACTTACAGATTGGATGCACCACAACTTACAGATTGGATGCACCACAACTTACAGATTGGAGGCGCCACAACTTACAGATTGGAGGCGCCACAACTTACAGATTGGAGGCGCCACAACTTACAGATTGGAGGCGCCACAACTTACAGATTGGATGCACCACAACTTACAGATTGGAGGCGCCACAACTTACAGATTGGAGGCACCACAACTTACAGATTGGAGGCGCCACAACTTACAGATTGGAGGCGCCACAACTTACAGATTGGAGGCGCCACAACTTTGTATTTGTTAAGGAATGACAACAAATCTTCAAGTCAAAGGATTCATTTCAATTAAGTTATTTATTATATTATTAATAGTGTTAATTTTATTACGAGTATATAAAAATTCAAAACAAATTAGACTTTATTCGCTTTCAAATGGCTAACTATAAGGCACAATTTTTGCTAGCATCAAACAGTCAGAAAATTTTAATTTTTTAAACTACGCAAGTGCTGCAAGTCATTTGTTATTAAGTGGTTTCTAAGAAAATCACGACGCCTGCATCAAAATTAACAACTAAAAAGTCAGTCAGTCAGTCAGTCAGCTGTTGTCAACTGCTTAAAATTGGCCGTTGCCAAACCGATGGTGCAGCACAAATGCCAGGCGTTTCAACGGGTCGATGATCAGGTAGGCGAAAGTGTTGAGGTGCTGCTGCTGACCGCTGTCGGGGTAAAATGCCCGACCTTTATCGTCCTGCCGGGTGGGGACAGGAGTGTATTGGGTGTGTGAATCCTGACCACTACGAGCGTAGAAAGAGTGTGTCTGCGTACAGTATTGGCGCCGTTGGTTGTGAGACCATTTCGTCGAAGGCGTTACGTCAGGGTGTGTTGAAACTTCACAATAGCAATCCGGTCTGCTAGAGGTCGGTGTCTCGTTTCTCTCCTCTCTTCTTCATTCTCCTTCTTTCCCCTTCTCTGGCCCACAGTCTAGCGCTGGGGTTCGCTATCTGACCCTGGCTTAAGGTAAAAAAAGCTTGCTTAAAGCTTGATTTCCCCTAAGTGTCTTAGGTGTCTCTGAGAAATCCACCAAATCAACCCTCTTTCTAATTAAGATAGGCAATTGAGAAAACTTGCAAACTCTTCAGAGAAGCAGCGACATTCGCTTACCTTAGCAACCACTTTGTAGACGTGAGAAATAACCTGCAGCTTCCGTGTTTCAGGGTCTTTCTGAACGCTGAATTCGTTTTAAAAGAACGTAGAGAACATTGTCAGTTTTATGATTTTTATCAAAATATAAATAGTCAATAAAACTCACGTAATCAGGTCCTTGTACAGAGCCTTGACAATATCCAGATAAGGATGAATTGAATCTTCAAATTGGCACAGCCGACCACCGATGGCAAAATGCAGCAACAGACGGAAGAGAAACTCGTTGCGCTCCGGTTCGTCGTACAGCAGATACGCTTCGCTGTCCTCGTTCAGGAGCATCTGCAAGGTTTGTTTTAAATAGCCGCTGTCATTTTTTAGATTAAAGTTCACTTTAATTACAAAACCTTGTGCAAATTTTACTAGAGATATATGCCCGCAAATATTTCTGTTTTTTCGAAGTTTTACCATTAGCACACATGATCGATTTTTTTATTAGAGGCAGGGGGGTTGTGTGCACCCTGGCGCACTTTAAGCGACATTGGCACACAACCGGCGAGAGGCATTGCTGCCCATTCCGCCGACTCCCCTGAGCAGGCATACAAGCGCGCGGATACGTACGCAGGCACACACTCACACAGGAGTGTACAGCGGCCCTAACTTTATTTTATCGTTAGGCATGTACACTTCACTGCGCCTTGGGGGGTTGGCTCTCAAGGCCGTTAATTGCACGAGCAGAGCCAAGCCGAGATTCCAATTCAGCCCCAAATTAATGTGACTGCACTTGGAATCGAGCCTGGGTCGCTGGCACACCAGAGCAGCTGCGCTACCGCTGGGCTACGGCCCCCTACACTTGATCGATAGAAATGCGTCTAAAAATACATTAATGTGCTTCGCGGAATTCTTCACCCAGCCACCCAACGAGAGTCAATCTCGGCTTGGCTCTGCTCGTAAAATTAACGGCCTTGAAGGCCAACCCCCAAGGCACAGTGAAGTGTACATGCCTAACGGTAAATAAAGTTGGGGTCCCTGTACACTCCTGTGTGAGTGTGTGCCTGTGCGTATGACTGCGTACGTAGCCGCAAGCCGGTTGTGTGACAAGGTCGCACAGCCCCCTGCCTTTAATAATAAAAAACAAGTGTCAACCGGATGAGAAAGTCGGGCAGATGTACATTTTTGGTAGGGTGGCATGTTTAAGGGGCCAGCTAAACAGGTAAATCTTAATGACGGTTCATTTTCGCGGGCTTCAGGGAGAAAAAATCGTTGAGACCTCTATAGAATTTGTGCATGATTGATCTGCTCTGCTCTGAATACACATGTCCTAATAATACTACTGACAAGTACGCGAGTAGTAAAGTGTACTGAAAATGAAAATATTTTTTTAATTTGAAAACCGAAAACATATAAGTAATAAGCGAACCCACCTGTCGCAGGTTGTCCGAAATCTGCACTTCGTCGATCCATTCGTCGAAACATCGCTTGATTTGGCCGTCGTCGCGAATGACTTCATCGGCGAGTCGGCCAAACAGGTCCATGGTGGTGTGCGTGCAGGGCACCGGCTCCAGGGACACGCTCGACGCTTTTTCGCCTTCCAAGGTTTTTTTTGGTTTTTTGAAAGCTCTGTGACTGTCTAGAATCTCAAAGATCCTCAGATTAGAATCTCAAAGATCCTCAGATTAGAATCTCAAAGATCCCAGATTAGAATCTCAAAGATCCCAGATTAGAATCTCAAAGATCCTCAGATTAGAATCTCAAAGATCCCAGATTAGAATCTCAAAGATCCTCAGATTAGAATCTCAAAGATCCTCAGATTAGAATTCCAAAGATTCCAGATTAGAATCTCAAAGATCCTCAGATTAGAATCTCAAAGATTCCAGATTAGAATCTCAAAGATTCCAGATTAGAATCTCAAAGATTCCAGATTAGAATCTCAAAGATTCCAGATTAGAATGTGAAAGATTCCAGATTAGAATCTCAAAGATCCCACATTAGAATCTCAATTTGAAGATCCTATATTACAATCTCAAAGATCCCAGATTAGAGTCTCATTTAGGATCCTATATTAGAATCTTAAAGATCCTAGACTAGAGCAAAGATCACAGCTAGAATCTTAAAAATAATAAATAAGAATCTCAAATACATTATAAAAGGCTTCTAAATATACACCTGTATACTAAATTATAAATGTTAAAATCCTTTAAAAAATTCTAGAAATTTTTTTTGAAAATGCTAAAAAATCCAAAAAGTCGATACTTTTTTACTTTACAAATCTTTGGTGTAAAGAAATAGTTTAAAATTAAATACCTGGCTTGATAGAAAAATTAAAACAGATAGACAAAAATATGGCTGACTCACATTGTGCAACAGGCTCTCCAGTATTGTCTGACACTGTCTGCAGGTTAGACACAATAACATTGTCTTTAAAAAAGTCCTCAATAAACTCCTGGGCTGAATGGACCTTGAACTGGCAGTCAAAGGAGAAGCACTGGCAGAATATTCGGCCTTTCATGGACCTGAAGTTTTTTAAATGTGCAATTGGAATTAAACATTAAAAATTTAGAAGAACTCTATTTCTTTATTACTATAAGAGAATTAATAGTAATCATTATAGTTTATATGGCATTCTTAGATAGACTTTACTAAGGATTTACAAATGCAATCAGAAATATTTGAATAAATTTTAAATGCCTTCTTGGGCTTATTATAGACATATAGTTATAGGCCTAGAAATCAATAAATAGGCCTAATATTTTTATTTTATATACAAAGGTCAGTGAATCCTAAATAAGATAAAAGGAACTAATATGCTATTAATATACTGTAGTAGTAAAAAAACTTTGATACAGTTCATACTTTATGTATCCAAGTTATTTCGATATCAAAAAATAAGAAAACATAATATAAATATTTTGGCTTAATTGTTTAACTGCATGGACTTGATGACATAAACCAATCCAAATCTACCAAATTATACACTTAAGTTTAGACTAAAAAGTGAATTTTGGCTTACTGAAATTTAGAAAAGAAGCCTATATGCTTAGCAGGGGCGTAGCCAAGGGGGGGGGGCACACTGGGGACATGTCCCCTGAAGGGTGAAAACTTTTTTACTGCCTTTAGGCCTATATTTTGCTTGCATCGGTTCATTGGAGATAAATTTATGTCTCTGTCCCCCTCCTGACACGAATCGTGGCTACGCACCGGATGCTTAGAACATTAAACACAGTTATAATATAATCTCGTATGATCTCGATCTCCGTCAGAAGAACTTACCATTTCATAAGATAATCCTTGAATTCTTTATTTTGCGTCAGACATGTGGCTTTTCCTGCCAAGTATTGAAAATTGCGCTGTTGTGAATCATTGGAGCTATTGATTTTTACATCCTGCATTTTTAAAATGAAATTATAGACAGTTATCAAATAACTTTATATAAGCAAACTTTTAAATCTGTAGATTGGGCTTAAAACGTATTAAATATCCAGTTACTTTGGTTATGTTGAATTTGCACGTAGTGAATGAAAATATGCCAAGTTAAAAGCAAGCGTTCATTTAAACAACTATAGTGAGTAGAACAGCTCTACCTACGGGCTTTTAAGGATCATTATATTCGGCACAGACAACTCTTTTGTTGCTTTTGAGTTTGATTTATTTCATAGCCAATTATCTGGTGCATTATTTTTACTGCGTCTGCGTCAGTTTGACATAGCCATATTATCCCAAGACCATAAACTCAAATTATCCCATTATCTCAGGGCGTGGGATAGCTAAATATCCCAGGACCGTTACCTTAAATTGGTTTTAGTGAGGAAAAATTTAACATTTTAGTAAATAATTAATACTAATTATTAATTCAACTTTTACTAGTTGCGCTCAAAAAGCAATACTTTTAAACGCCTGTTTGGCGATAACAGCTAGATTTCAGTCATAACGTAGTCCATACTGTATAGCCTCTTTAAAAGATAAATTTAGATGTATTTTGGTCTTGAAAGTTTTCCTAAGCACTTTAAATGATATACATGTACCTCAAGATAGAAGAGATGCAGTTGTTTCAGTCCAGCTCCCTAGCATAATTGTCTGTCAAAATTATAGCATCTCGTTTGGAGCAGTGGCGACGTTCTTCTTGCTAGCTGATTTGGAGCCTTTTCAACACCAGTTGCGATCTTTCCTGGCACGGGAGGCTTAGCACCATATGTTCCAATAAATTATATCTGTTTCCCAACAATAACAACTATATTACTCTGGTCTATTGCGCCTCGGATTTCAGGTGCCTCATTGGCGCCCTTTGGTACTGTCAGGCGCCCTTAATTTATTTGGTGTTGTGGCATGGCGCCCTTTATTTGGTGCTGTGGCATGGCGCCCTTTATTTGGTGTTGTGGCATGGCGCCCTTTATTTGGTGCTGTGGCATGGCGCCCTTTATTTGGTGCTGTGGCATGGCGCCCTTTATTTGGTGTTGTGGCATGGCGCCCTTTATTTGGTGCTGTGGCATGGCGCCCTTTATTTGGTGCTGTGGCATGGCGCCTTTAATAGGTGCTAGTGTTTTAATTGGTGCTCCTTTGGTGCTGGTGCCCCTTTGGTGCTGGCGCCCCTTTGGTGCTGGCGCCCCTTTGGTGCTGGCGCCCCTTTGGTGCTGGCGCCCCTTTGGTGCTGGCGCCCCTTTGGTGCTGGCGCCCCTTTGGTGCTGGCGCCCCTTTGGTGCTGGCGCCCCTTTGGTGCTGGCGCCCCTTTGGTGCTGGCGCCCCTTTGGTGCTGGCGCCCCTTTGGTGCTGGTGCCCTGCTCCACTGAAATTTTGCCATTTTTCGCGCATTCACCTACCTGCGTTTGAATCTGGCTGTAGCCTTTGCCAAGTAAAACAAAACTTGCACGTGGCATATCTGTCGATCTGTATTTCAGCACAAATCTGCTAATACGTTATATTTAGGCTATATAATTATTAGCAATTTCAGAGTGAAGTTTCGGGTATTTGTTTTATTGAATACCTCGTAATACCTAGGTGCTAATTAAGCTGAATACTCGCCTTGCAGAACTTATTAGAAGACGTCTGTATCCAATGCGGTGACGCAAACTTTTGCCCTAAGACTGTACCTGCTAAATTTGTCTAGAAGCTGTGAGTGGGGCGCGTTTGCGCTTTTCAAACCTCGATAACGACTTGGAAATAATGCGTAACAGCTTCAGTCTTCTAGTTTCTTCTTCTGTATTTACCTTCCCCTTCCGTAGAGGTGAATTGAAAACTGTGAATATTGCAAACTGTGGCAAATATTTACTAATCTTGGAAACAATTGAAGCCAAATCTAAATTTTTATGATAAGGATAAAGATGTATGAATTGACTTTAAATTCGCATTATAATCTAATCTCAATTATTTATTTTATCAGTTAGGCTAAACAAGGAGCTGAGATCCAGGATGCTTGCAGCATGAGCTATTATATAGAAAATATCGATTCATATTTTATATCACTCTAAGTTTTGACGCCAAATGAGAATGAATTGAAACGTAGAATTGCTTGATTGATTGATTGATTGATTGATTGATTGATTGATTGATTGATTGATTGATTGATTGATTGATTGATTGATTGATTGATTGATTGATTGATTGATTGATTGATTGATTGATTGGATTCATTCATTCATTAATAAGAGAAAAGAAGCAGACTGAAAAGAAGTACGTAAAAGTCGCTACAAATTTTAAGAATTTACACACAGATCACAATTTCTGAAATTTGTTTATTCAATTTAGCAGTCGAATGCGATGCCATTTGTTAAATAACAGAAGGACAATAAACTACGGGATGTTAAAACAAACAAAAGTGTTAATCATGTAGGCATTGTGAACGCGAAATCGGTTAATCTATCACATACTACTACATGAAATTATTAAATAACAAAGGAAATGTATTAAAAATCCCTTTGCAGCCAATAACAACTTAAATGTAGTATGAATATAGTACAAAACTATAAACGCAATTGCTGAGAACAGCAAGTCATGGCGATATTGTTAAATAACAGATAAATTTATTCTTTTCCGGGGGAAATTAAAACAAAAAAGGAAACAATTGACGGATACAATTGTTATAATTAACTGTATGGAATTAAAAGCTTAAATACGTGTGACATAATTAAAACTTGGCAACCATTATGTCTCTCAGCCGTTAAGGACTCGATCACAGCAGGTCTTTGCAGCAATCGCACTGGCTAGAGATACTGAAGGTATCCTGCAGTGTTTCCCAATGGATCTGGAAGGTGAAAGTTGATGAGAAAGAATGTGATCGTTTTTTGTCATCTTTTATTCGCAAAATAAGTCATGTCATTTAGATTCACCGATTAGCTAAGACACATACTCAACGAATCATTGATTTACTAAATCACTAAAAAGGTCACTCACTGATTCGCTGACTCACTGACTTACTGACTTACTGACTCACTGACTCACTGACTCACTGACTCACTGACTCACTGACTCACTGACTCACTGATTCACTGATTCGCTGATTCATTGAATCATTGATTCACTAGTTACAAATTTGTAGCCTCTGTGGTCTGGCGAGGCGCTCTGATGTGCCAGCGGCCCAGGCTCGATTCCAAGTGCAGTCGCATAATTTGGGGCTTAAATTGGAATCTCGGCTTGGCTCTGCTCGTGCAATTAACGCCCAGCTTGAGGACCAACCCCCAAGGCACAGTGAAGTGTACATGCCTAACGATAAATAAAGTTAGGACCGCTGTACACTCGTGTGTGAGTGTGTGCCTGTGCGTATGACTGCGTACGTATCCACGCGCTTGTGTGCCTGCTCAGGGGAGTCGGCGGATAGGCAGTAATGCCTTTCGCCGTTTTTGTAACAATGTCACTTAAAGAGCATCATGATACACACAGCCTCTTTCTCTATTGAAAAAATCACTCCAGTTAGAATTCCAGCTGTCACTGCATGCAATAATCTAAGATTAAATCAATATAGCTCACCGCTAATTGAAAGCAGATGCACCTGCGATGCACCGCCGCAGGTGAACTGACCACCAGTCGTGACGAACTCCGGAGCAACCAGGTAATACGACGGACCGGCCGCGGTGGTAGGCAGCTCTTGCTGGCATTGAGTCACTGGCTTTATCGGAGTGGACATATTGAAGCAGTCGGTAGTGTAGGCACTTGAGAAATGAATCTGATGTTGCGGATCGTTCTGCTGCTGCTGCTGCTGCTGCTGCACTTCGTTAGGTGAACAGCTGACACTTGAGATATCAATCCCTTCGGTTGAAAACTGAAGCAGAGCAGAATCGTCAATATTGTCGACGGACAATGAAGCTGCTGCTGTTGCTGCTGCTGTTGCACCAGCAGCTGTCCCGTCGTCTTCGTCGCTTAAAAGCAGATCGGAGAGGTCGCACATCCCAGATGAAGACTCGACAACTGGTCGAGCAGCCGTCATGTTTGATGGTTGAGCCCGCTGTTGAACTTGATCGAAGCTGAACTCGCCAACCTCAGCAGCACTATCGGATTCCAGAAGCTTAACAAGATAGGCTATGTAAGTAGAAGCAGTTTTGAGCACTTCAACTTTGCTCAACTTTCTAGCCTTCTTGCCGTTGTATCGTTTCGGCAGTCGGTCGCGCAGCGTTGCAAAAGTTCGGTTGATGAGCTTCACCCGGTTCCGTTCCCGTTCGTTGCGCTTCTGCACGGTGCTGGTCTGCGGCTTCTGCACGGCGAACTTGCCGTTGATGAATTGCAGTTTTCTCCGACAGGGCTGGTTGGTGTACGCCACAGTGATCCTCTGCGATGAACTGCCCGCTTCTCTGCTTGGACTGTCCGTCATAGTAGGCTGACCAAGCTGCTCAGACATGACAGATCGAAAGTTCTATTTCTTTTGTTGAGGCTCTTTGACACTCCACGAAACTTACTTGTGATTGCGTGCTGGATACGACCTCACGCTCTCTTATTTAACTTCCAGAGCACTCTGCCCCGCTCGCGCGCTGATTGGCTAATAAGGAATATGGGGGGGGTTGAGTTTCTCAACTCTTCACCTCTGCGTCAAAATTTCCTTTCTCTCTACCACTGCCCCTGTAGTATCTAAATTTAGACATAGTTAATTAGCAATATAACCCGCGAACCCCTCCTCGCGACAGTGACCATAAAGAATTCACCTGAAGTGACAGCGTCGTGATCATTTTTTTTAATTCGCGTTCTTTTAATATTTTTTTCTGTTTGATGTCCGCCGACGCCTGAAATTATCGGGTCACTCAGTTGCAGCGGTCGAAACTCCTTTGAAGTTTCGATATTCGATGTTCCATTGTAGTGCAATTGCAGTCATAATTTACGATCGCGATGATGCACTTTCCTTACCTGTGCTCATTTACACTTTGATCTGTTGCTCATCATTATATAACTAGTGAATTATTTGCAAAATTATCAACTGAATTCAGTAATTCCTAACTCTTTGAGCAATGAGCTAATCCTACTCTCAGTAATCATCTCTATGACCAATGAATCCATTGTGCAGTGAGCAACGAAAGTATTATATGACCAATAAAACACTTTCATACCAATCCCACATTTATTTTACAATTTTAACATCCATGCCATGACAAATGGTTCCTATCCTTGACCTAACGATTTATTCCTAGGCTAAATTAAGTTAATCTTCTGTATGACTAACAAACCTACACTATATGAAATGTTAATGAGCCCAATAAGCTTTGTTAATGTTCTCTATATGACCAGTGTAAACTATATGACGAATATATCGTGATTGTTAATCACTGAACTACTTCAGTTCAGGGACGTCGCCACGAGGGGACAGGGGGACATGTCCTCCCTGAGACTGGCAGCCGCCAAAATGAATCCCAAAAAGAGTGCTAACAGCGCCAATTCCCAAAATAATGCAGAGATTTTGACGTGTAGAATTCTTGAACTTGAACTCCGACTTTTACAGTCCGTCAGTTTATAGGTTCGAAGCTAAAAGAGTCGACACCAGATTCTTAAAAAAAGAGACTTACAGTCGTAGATTCGCAAACGAATACAGTGAATACACAGCTATAGATATATTTCATTTTTGTTGCGCAATCCGAGTTTAATTTGCTGGCAAGACATTTAAAGCCTTCGTTTTCGCTTGCACGTTGCAATATAGATTTATAAAATTGCAACTGTCGGTTTTGTTATTCTATTCTAATTCAATAGCCAATTAAAATAATTGTAACGATATGGACAACTAAACTTGAAGGTACGCTGAAATCTCGAATCCTACACGATTAAAAGCTTTGCAGCATGTTTATCAAGCTAATGTACTTATATATTCTTGTAGGAAGGGTCTGGACAGTCCGCTGACACACACACAGACAAGCAGACAAGCAAAGAAAAAATGCCATATGTCATGCGAAATCTACGTGTACTCGTATGGTATGATAGATATAAAGAGGTTGTAAATTTCCTCTAAAACTACGAGTAGTAAAGAAATGTAGGAGACTTTAAAATCAGTATCCAAAAGGTGACAAAGGCAATAAATAAATATGTAGAAGCTGCTAACATTGCTACTGACAGTAATGGATAGAGTAGATCAGGGAAGAATATGTACCAGCACATCAGTGCGAAATCCTGATCTTCTTCACTCTCCACTCCTTTACCTTCTCCTATACCCTTCCCTGCACCCTCCCCTTCGCCCTCCCCTACACCATAGTCTTCACCCTCTCTGTACCCTTCCCCTGCACCCTCCCCTGCACCCTCTCCTGCACTCTTGCTTCAACCTTCTCTGCACCCTCCCCTGCGCCCTCCCCTACACCCTAGCCTTCACCTTCTCTGCACCCTCCCCTACGCCCTCTCCTGCACCCTTTGCTTCAACCTCCTTTGCACCCTCCCTTGCCCCTCTCCTGCACCCTTTGCTTCAACCTCCTTTGCACCCTCCCTTGCCCCTTCTCCTGCACCCTTTGCTTCAACCTTCTCTGCAGCCTCCCCTACTCCCTCTCCTGCATCCCTCTTGCACCCTCTGCTTCAACCTCCTTTGCACCCTACCTTGCCCCTTCTCCTGCACCCTCTCCTACACCTTCTTCTGCACCCTCCCCTGAACCCGCCCTTACGCTTCAAACTCTATTCTGTCACGAGTAGTTGAAAAATAGTTTTTTCTTAACGAAAAATTCAGCGATAAAACACAACAATAAAAAACCCAGAATGCGCCTAAGCTAAGTAGTGTCAGAAGAAAATCAAGTTAATACGAGATGTTTAAAGTTACTTAGGCGAGCGAGACTGCAGGCTAGGTAAAGCTCCTATAGGCATAAAGCAAGATGGCATTAGTTAGTACTAGAAAGATAAATAAACTATTTCTGTGAGAGTACAGTACGCATGCGCCTGCGCGTACACTCACAGTGAGCCTGCGCATAACACGCACGCAGACAGGCAGATAGCTAGATAGTTGATGCACCAGCTACTCTATAATCACAATGCACATTTCTCCTAGTTAGCAAGCAGGTAAGAGAGAAATATGCTTAACCCAGGTAAAAACCAACACGCAAATGCTGCAGCAAATTTTGCCAAGATATTATAATAGAACGACACTAAACTAGATTATCTGTCAGTGAATCAGCTGGCTAAAAACCATTAGCAAGCGCACATACCATATATATAATTATCTGAATCCCCGTTAGAGCTTTGCTTCAGAAGCGGCGGATGAAAATTGGAAACAAGTACTCGCATACCCGGTTGACAACTGCAAAAAAACGACTTTTCTAAAAAAACAAAATTAAAAATGGCCGAATCTGCAGAAGGAGAAGGTAATTATTCTTTTATCAATGCTGCTTTGGCTTTCTAGAATAAATATTAAAACCAATCTAGCGCAACAGTGCAGTTGTTAGCTCAAGTTTGTTCCAAAATATTTGGCGCGAAAAGTTACACTCTGTTTTTGGCGCCACTTTGCAAACTGAAATCGGCGCCCCATATTACATTCTGCTTTTGGCTCCACTTTGCAAACTGAAATTGGCGCCCATATTACATTCTGCTTTTGGCGCCACTTTACAAACTGAAATTGGCGCTCCATATTACATTCTGCTTTTGGCGCACTTTGCAAACTGAAATTGGCGCCCCATATTACACTCTGCTTTTGGCGCCACTTTGCAAACTGAAATTGGCGCCCCATATTACACTCTTTTGGCGCTGTCACCAACTTCACAAGTTGGGGAGGATAAATCTCGGTAGTGTGACCTACATGTAGTTATCAATAAATCTAACTGTCGGTGCCAATAGTTGCTCTTTCCTGATGCTCCAGACGTTCCCGAGACGCCCGCCGAAATTGATCAGCCGCTGTTGTACGAGTCCTTCAATCTGCCCGACATTCAATGCTCAGTGCCCCAGTCTGCGTCTTCTTCGACCGGCGTTGAGCGTGAAAACACCGAATCTGCTGACATCGCGCCGCGGCGCCGATTCCAGTCAGATTTTCAGCGCCACGCCAGCCTGCGCGCCGTCATCGAGGCCACGCATCGTCGACTGGCCGACGGCTTCGACGAGATGCAGCTGGCGATGAGCTCCGCCGACGAGATGCCGATGCCGGTGCCTTGGAGACTCGGGGACGTCGACATCGGAGCTCAATTTGAGTCGACAGCGACGCTTCGAGCTGAGCAGCGCCTGCTGGTGTTCGGCGGCCCCACCAGCGGGAAATCCGGTCTGATCAATCGTCTCCTAGGAGAAGACATCATGCCAATTGGAGTTGGCAGCCTGCTGCTATGCCAGGCCGGCTTGACGCATCTGCACTTCAGCGAGCGGCCGTTTGTCCGATTCTCGGGCTCAGCGTTCCCGAACCAGCCGCCTGTCGAGCTGGACCCAAGCAGACCGTTGGCCGGCCAGGTTCGAACTTTCTTGCTTAGCGACGACTTCGAGCCGCAACGGTCGGCTTGGGCATCGATGGACGGCTGCGCGCTGGAGATCGGTGCACCAATGGAGCTCATGAGGTGCCAGCTGGCTTTCGTGGAGGTGCCTAGCGATTGCGTTGATCATCTGGTCAGGGAGAGGCTGCTTCGAGAGCTGGCTAGATCGAAGAATCACACTGTGGTGTACGTTATCGACAGTCAGAAGGGATTTTGCAATCAGGTGAGTTTTCTGGGATTCTTGTCCATTTTAAATTGATGCTTTAGGTGTATATTGGCAATCCGCTGGCTTCCGCTGGGTGATGACATTCATCGAGGCCTTTACTGTATAATCCGAAGAAATTCAAGCTTGGTTATAGTGCTATAGTATATAGTGCTTGGTTTTCTGTGGGCAAAATAACCGCGCTAAAACGAGTTTTGTTGCGTGGATCTCAGATACTTGGAATCCAAACTTTTTTCTATACGAAACACTTCCCAGGACCGAGAATTCCTGTTATTCCTTCGGGCTAATCGACCAGAGGATCGAGTCATCTACATAGTAAACAAAGTCGACTACGATCCAGAAGCCGAGTTCATGGACTGCAACACGGATGATGAAGATTCGAACGACGAAGATGAGCAATCCGACGAGATCTGCTCGGTGCATCGCAGCGGCGAGGAGACTCAGCAGCGGAAACTTCGTCTGGTGAATGACCAACTTCTGCGCTACAGGCTGGTGGATCCACAATCCGGTGTCGACGGTCGAGCTCGAAGCGTCTTCCCGATTTCTTTGATTCGTCTCCGTGTACCCCTGACCGCTTCTGGCTCTAAAAGTCTAGTGCACAGGCTGAACAGGCAGTACCGAGTTCAGTACGGCGAGCTGCAGGAGGCTCTGTTCTCCAGCCTGTTGGAGACGAGCAGTGCAGGCGTCGACGGCGCTATCGGGCTGTTGTTCCTCAAGGCCTCGTTGGCTTTCGATGCTTTTGCTAGGGACCCAGCTAAGGAGGAAGCGGAGTCCAGAGGACCTGCGGCCAAGGATTTGGTCCGAATTGCGGTGTCCGAGGCGAGGGACGCCATCGAGCAGCTGAAGAGGAAGCTGGAAGAACGACATAACAAAGCTGCATCAGGTAATACATTCGTTTTTGATATTTCCTAATTTTAAGACCTGGTTTGTTTTGTACATGACTTGTCCGTTGAATGAAACAACGTTGTTTTGGGGGTGACTTGTTGATAGCATATTCTGTCTCGGATGCCTACACACCGTATATTTATTTTAAGACAGAAACATCATTTTGGAGTTGAGCACACCCTTTCTAAAGGTAAGCGAGTCTTGGAGAGGTCAGATATACATCCTTAACTTAGACAAAATCCCCTATAGTTCTTAAGGTTAACAGACTCTACATAAGGTGGGCACCATTTAATCCAGCAGAAAAGGTTTGCAATCCCATCAACAATCCACTCCTAATCGCAGGCCTGCGAAGAGTCGATCATCTCGAATGCGGCAATCTG